>LBFL01000961.1:923-14328 GCA_000988845.1 Hypochthonius rufulus
AACGTAATTAAAAGCATTAAATTATAAAATTTCATAATTTTCTGATGTGTAAAATTTCTAATTTCTGAAAAAATCTTTTTCTATGTATAAGCCGGACCCCATATATAAGCCGGACCCTATATATAAGCCGGACCCCATATATAAGCCGAACATTATTATTTTCAAAGTTTTAACTTTTTTCTTTAGATAACCCGCGACTTATCTACACGAACTTATTAATTAAATATGTAATGTCAAAACCTTAGATTTGAATAACGCGCGCATACATTAATGGTATCGATAGTCTCATCTTTATGCTTCTTTATTCTATAGATGAATCCGATTCACATCATAACATTTCAATGATATCATTACGAGAATAACAAAATAATAATAAATAAATAAATATAATAAATGAATTTATATATTAATTGATTACTCATAAACTCATCACCATAAACAATAAAAATGAGTGATGAATGATATGCGATCACCGATTTCAAATAATGAAGCATCATCAGAGTCCGATTCTCGGGATATGATCATGTGACACACTGAATATGCCATTTTATTCCATCATTTGAGTCACTTTATTCATCGCCAAAATTATCGGACATCACATTAATGTCGACGGTGAAGCGATTCACACATAAATGCATACTCCAAATGTAAAGTGATTTCTCTGATGTAATGTTTATGAGTGATATGATTGAGTCGATTCAGAGACACAAATCCAATTGAAAGTGACGCCATTCAATGTGTTTATATTACTCATGAAATTGGATTATCCCTTCCATTGGATTATCCCTTCCATTGGATACGGTCGCACCTCAACAAATGATACTATTATCTGTGTTAAATTAGAGATTCGTTAAGTATCGCGATGCGCTTATGTAAATGATCCGCAACAATATGCATTCGGAAAATATTTGACAATTGTTTGATGCTTCCGTTGAGAATCGTCACAACAATTGTATTGAAATTTCTATTTTTGTTGTTTGAAAATGAATATTATTAAAATTGAAACTTTTCCTGCGATCACATTTATTTGTTCGTCATTTACGAAACTTAAACATTTATTGTCACGTAATAAATTACCCGTTCCGGAGACTGACATTTTCAATTCGGTGTGTGAATGGATTTCAATGGATTAATCAAGTGTCATGTAAAGTGAAACTTAATATTGTGAAATGTGTTCGAATGACTCGTGTCAAATGATTTAATTAAACACGTGAAAGGACCGGGAATAACTGTCGAAAGACGTGTACGATCAGATGAGATACTTACGGGTGAAACGGTTAATTTATATAATGATCAAATGGTTAGTGACATCATTATGAATAAACTAAAATCTATAGTATAAAATCAACGTCCGTACTCCATCATTACAATACCATTACAATAACATTATAATTGACCGTTCCAATGGAAAAAGGGCATCATTAGAGTTATCATGTTTTTCTAAATTTCGTTGACACACATATGAGACCCTATACAATGCTAAATTAAATCTGTGGCATAATATTCTATGGAAGAATTTAGATTAAAACAAAAAATAAAATTAATTAATTAAATAAATAGTAATTTCTTCATAATTTTTATGTGCACTGAAACTATAAACTCGTGTTTGTGATATGCACACACTGCTCTCCGTGCCCTTTTTCCATTGGACCGGTCAATTGTTTTCGTATGAATTGACGAATGCATTGCATAGGTTAAAACGCTAAAAGTTTTACGCCGTTAATTGTATTGAATTGTTGCACGTGATGCAAATAAAATGTTTATATAATGCTTAAACCCATAATACTTAAACCCTCTATAACTTGAACACATTTACCTGAATAATTAACCTGAATAACTTGAAAACCTTAACTTGAATAAATATTTTAGGCCACAATATGTTCATGTTATGGAGATTTATGTATATGAATTCATTAATAGTATCGCGCGATGCTTTTATTGAAATTAATCTTAAAGCATCGGATAGTTATGGATGAGTAATAAAATGAAAATGGATTTACGTTAAATTTCGATTCTTTATTGATTTACCCCACAAATATCTACAAAATCTATTACTTGATTAATATTTAGTAATTATTGGAAAATAATAAACGACTCAATAAAGACATTAATTAATTGCTTAACATAAATGACATTAACATTGACTTATTGTTCGACCTCACATCGTGGATTCGTATTCACATCGGTGCATCGTCCGATGTCATCACTCCATTGGGTGTTTAAATAGCATTTTCTCAAATGGCCATTGCCATTGATGCACTGATAATAGGTACTGCAGTCCTTCGGGTTCTTAAACTGACCGTACGGATATGGACATTCAAAGTCTTCAGCCATAGATACGGTTATGACCATAAACAACGCAATGATCAATACCAATTTTGACATTTTAAATGTTGAAAATCGTTTGATAATTCTTAAATCACGTCTCTTAATTCAATTGTTTTGAATCACAAAACATTAATTGTATACCTTCGTTCAGATCCGATCCCTTTTTATACTCTCAGATGTGTGTTGTTGTGTATTGAGGATTTCTCTTTTAGATAAGGAACGGAATTTTGTAAATAACTTTAATATATTGAATGACATCTTTAAAATTTCATTCTGTTTTTCTACTAAAAAATATGTGATATAAATTTTTATGATTTAATGATATTTGTTTTGTAATGGAAAATAAAAATCACGCGTTTTTTTGGGTAAATATAAATATTTAAATGGATTTGTAATGTCATATTTGAGGAGAGTTTATATTTATTACACTATTTATTAATTTAATTTCCATTACAATATTTTTACAATGATTAAAATATAAAATTTAATGATTCGCAAATTATAGACTAAAGTTAATTGAGGAATGTTATGGAATTGTTTTTCATAGAGAAAAACATTCATTTATTACTCTGTTTATTATGATATAATTAATTTATAGTTTTAATGTCAATTAACTTTACATGAAAATATTTTATTGTTGAGTCATTTCCTGTGTAATAATAAAACAAAATTCTTTTTTAAGGAATTCGTGAAAATATTTTAGACTAAACATTAAATCGGCGCCGCATATTCACTTATGATTGACTAAATGATTGATATTTCATTAGGAATTTACATTAAATGTATGTATTTGTATATCATATTCAATATTAATACAGTAAAATCTCTATAAACAGCTATGCACACCTCAGATAAAGAGACATGTAGAGATGGTTTAAATTGACGTTTAACTGTAAATTACTTACTTTAAGAATTAATTAATGTAATACAATCTTTTGGATTCTTCAATTACACGAATAGTATTTTAGTGGCGACTGAAATATGAGACATTAACATATAGCATTTAATGAACAAAAATCTTATTTTTTGCACATTATGAATCGAGAGTCATTAATAGAAAGATCTGTTAATTTAATAATTATTATTATTATTGAATTGATTTTGTTAATTAACATTAGAAAATGTCAATATTTAATGAATCTGAAACTTATAAGTTTTGGCGCATCCGTAAAACACTTATGCAAATGCTAAATAATCGCGGATATATCATAACAAATGATGAATTACAACAGAATTTGGAACAATTTAAATCGGTATTCGGGGATAATCCCATAGAAAATCATCCCTCACGTACTGATTTAATGATACTCGTGACACATAATGATGATCCAACCGATCAATTATGTGTATTTTTTCCTGAAGAGCCTAAAATCGGAATCAAAACAATTAAATTGTTATGTAATAAAATTGAAAGAGAGGGTTTCAATAGAGTAATAATTGTTATACAATCGCATATAACACCATCGGCAAAACCGGCATTAATCGATATGTCATCGAAGTTTATAATCGAACAGTTTTTTGAATCAGAATTATTGTTTAACATTACAAAACATGAATTGGTTCCGCCGCACTTTGTTCTTACACCGGATGAAAAAATTGAATTATTAGCGCGATATAAAGTGACCGAAGGTCAAATGATGAAAATCCAACGGTCAGATCCTGTGGCACGATACTTCGGGGTTCAGAGAGGACAGATCATGAAAATTGTAAGAAACAGTGAAACTGCCGGACGTTACATTACTTATCGGTTAGTGGTGTAATATTATGTAATAATACACTACATTTATATTTAGCATTTTATTCATTAACTCAAATGAATCATTTTTAATTTATTGCAAAAAAATGAATCCAATTAATTAATTAAAGTAAATTTAGTGTAAAAAAGTATTATATACATGTTTATATAATGGTATAATGAATCATTGAGTCATTGACCAGAGAGGGGATATATCATTAGCATGAACCATATATTTAAAGGTCATTATTATTACCGAAACTGACATTTACAAATATGTAACGCAATAATAAATCTTAGAGATTAAACATTTCCCCATTTATTATACATGTTTTATAATGTGTGAACATTTAAAGTACATTTACACCATTTTTAAGTTTTGTGCTTAAAGAAACAGACATTAAATATGAATGTCAATGGACCATTTTTGTGACAATTTCTAGATTTTTTAAACGGTAAAATTAATATCTCTTTTACTATTTATAACCCTAATATTATCAAAAGTGAGATTAGAGATTAAAAGTGTTAAGAAATGAGTGTAAAGATTTAAATTGAGTATAAAAAAGAAATTATTATATTTGTTTTATATTGTGTTTCATATGATTTTCATATGATTTTCCCAAATGTGTTGATATCGTTGAGTTGTGTCATGCGAAATGTATTTATAAAATCCATAAATTAGGGCCGATTATTATTATGAAATCATTACAGCGAATAATAATCATCATCATCAGCGGTGCGTTCAGAGACAGACTATTTTCTGCATGAAAAATGTATTTTTAACTTTCAATTGCGTGTTTAAAATACAGAATCACTTTAAATGAAATATAAAATTCTTTTTTAAAAAATTGTTTATTCAATTTATTGATCACAATTACATGAACGTAAACATCACACAGACATACGGTTTAATTCAAATAAAAAAAAACATAATTATTCATATGACAAATAACACAATACAATTGAAAAAATACAAATAAAATGAATGATTTGAAAGGAATTCGTACGACAAAATTCGTATAAATTTTAGAAAATTAATGACATTAAATCACAATGAATTAATTTGTGAATATCAAAACATTATTTAACATTAATTGATAAACAATAACATTGAGAAAAATTAAGAATAATATAAAAAACACATAAAATGTTATAATAGACAAATGAAAATAGCAAATATTAAACACATACAGTAAAAACCCGATCATTTGACATACATATATATATTTACAACTGCTACAATACGATACAATAAATTACTAAAGCTGCGAATTTACTTAAAATTGCGAATTAAATTTCGCAATAATATTATTATTATTTATTTATTTAAATAATTTTTTTTACGGGAAACATTCTCTAATGTAACATTTAAACATATACAAAAAATGGTAATTTTGTTTTGAATCAGTTGATCCAAATGAGTAATAATATTGTAATAGTTTATGGGAACGATAATCGATCATTCGGAACATATAAGGACCGTAATGATGAAGCAATTGAAAAAGTTTTAAGATTTCGGCAGTGAGCGGATGACACACATTCGCAACAATAATGCAAATGTGTGTTGCAACAATGCAAAAGCCTTCTTTAATTAGCGAAGCTCCAATTAAAGTGTTAATTGTTATTAGTAAATTAAAATTAATGGCGTTAATAGCGAAGAGAATAGAAAATTATTTATTTATAAATGACATTTTAATAATCAACATTTTCAATGTCACTAAATATTGAGTCCGTTAATTAGAATATTCCAGAATTAAAATAGTTAATTATATGCACAATTAGCTGCTGTATTCAATGCAATTATTATTATTATTATTCTCTTCTGATTTTTTTCGTGAAAAGAATATTAATTTTAAGCACGTTCATAATGCTCTTATGAGTAATTATTAAAAAATGGTGATATAATGTTATTTGAACAATTGCTTCATTGTCTAAAGATCGCCCCCAAAAGACCGTATTTACGCGTCACGTATTTATGTGTCGATAAACCACAAATTTTTAAAGAATAAATTAGTGCCGTTTAAAGACTCATAAATGCAATAAAATGGTGCAATTGAAGTGTAATTAAATTCTAATAATAATAATATATATAAAAAATGTATATAATTTGCGTACACATATAAACATCATACAACAATGTAAGACACTTAAATATCACACAATTTCGAAAGCACAGACATTAGTGGAGATCACATATAATTTTTCAAAAGAGAAACACAAAAATTAACGCGTATTTAAAAATGTTCACACATAAAACTTACATAATTATAGGCGATAAAACAATTTTTTAAATGCACTCACATATGGCTAATTATTTAAGCAAATCTCATGTATAATTTTTCATTATCATATTTGGATTTTGATAGAGAATTAGAAAATAATTGCGTTATAATTGAATTTTTCAAACCCTATATTCTAATAATTACCGATTATATCCGGAATAATCATCGTTTCCGCTATCCCCTGATGGTTGTGAGTGATGAAATGTATTCTCACTCATATGATGCTGATATGATGGTTGACCGGTGTAATGACCACTAAAACCACCACCACCAAATGGGGTCATTTGTTGGAGATTTCCCATATGATGACCATAGTCGAGGTCAGCACCACCAAAAGGAGAATGATGGACGCTGTGTCTATAGTTTTATTAAGTTTATTGTGTGTTATAAAATGTTAATATATTATAATAAATTAGTCACTTACGGTAAGATGTGTGATGCGGACCCTACCGAAAAGGCACTCGGGTCAATAGGGGCCATACCAAAATTAGGGGCAATACTTGAATCTGCTGCAATAGACCCAAACGATTGTGGCATCCCCATCCCGGCTCCGGTTATTGGTCGAGGGGCAAATGCAACGGGACCCATCGGGGTCATTTGACCATATACACCCGGCATTACTTGGAACGGGACCATTCCGGGGAATCTCATGGGTTGAGGCGGTCGTTGCTGTTGATGATTATTCTTTTCTTTTTCCTCTTTTCCCTTATCCTTTTCACTATTCGGGTGATTCCCGCGGAGTCGTGATATCCACGAATTGAACTGATTCATAATGCCACCGGTCATTGATGTTGAGTTGGAACTTTGACCAAAGGTCATTTGAGCGACACAAAAAGCGCACAGAGCTATTAATATGTGCTTTGACTTCATTTTCGGAGCTGACAATTGAAAAATGATTTTATATGATAATTAAATATGAGAAAAAATTGTAATTTTATACCCAAAGATTATCTTTGGAATAATAATCAATCTCTTGTAATAGTATATAAATTCAATAATTTGAAGCAATTAATTAATTAATAATAAACTTTTCTAATATCACTGATAAAATCCTTTTCAGCTGAACATACTCATTGAAACGGCACAACAATTTCAATATTGAATTGAATTCCCCTCTTTATTTATAAAAAAAAGTGATACAAAGAAATTGTCACTGTTAATTGTGTTAACTCTTAGGGTGATGTGAACACGAATGAGACCCTAAAAAATGTCATTCCCATTTAAATAGGGTAATCCATTGGTTGGGTGAGTAAAAAAGTCTTTGGTTTTCATCAGTTTTAAGGTCTAAAGCACATCACCGCACCTCCCCTTTCGCGTTTTGCATCTCATAACATTCATCTCTCTCTTTTAAGAGTGACATTCTTTTTCTGATTCACATTTATTTTTTCGGTACCATAATTTACAATTCACAGTGTGTTATGTGTTCACTGAACTAATTTCAAAGTTTCGGGCGAAACACTATTTCATTTCAATTGCATAATTTTTTTAAAGACTCTCGTATCTGTCTGATTGAGCCTAAGGATATGAAATGATATTTTCTCAGTTAAAAATCTATTATAATCTATTATGTCACTGATAATTTATCAATTTAATAACATAAATATGTTATCATTTCGCATGTTAATTATTGTTTAAATGGAATTATTTAAAATATTTATCTCTGACTTTATTAATAGTTTAATTATCTGTTGTAATTTATTACTATAATTACACAACAAATTTGTTATTAATATACTTATGTTTGTGAACGTCTCTTGAATTATGCAATTAAAAGATTGTATCACTGTAAATATAGTCACACCTTAAAAAAGGTAAAGACTATACACTAATGGCGGAGAATTATAATAATTATAATTGATATTAAATTAAAGAGCAAAAACCCAATGACCGATATCGTTCATACTTAATTTGGGAATGGTATAGTGATACATAAACGATATCACGTATTTGATGGTAATTTTATTCTAATCTATTCATATGCGTCAATAGTTTAAGAAATGTAAGATTAAGATCTACAACTGTTATACTTCTATCACTCGAGTACCATACACGCCTTCGCTTTAAACGTGTGTCACACTTGAATGACCCTTTTGCGGGATGAGAGCACTCAAATTGGTGTGAGTCTGTGGCACTCAATTTGCCCTTCAATTTGATTAACCTTTTTTCAGCTTAACTTTTAATAATGCTTAATCTTTGTAATGACACAATTTAGACTCAATGTTATTCAATTATAAGGGTTCGCCTTTTATGATGTACCGGATTTGGGATGAGCCGTTTTCCGAAATTTATAATTATTCAAAATATTATTACCCCCGAATAATTAATTTCTGTGACGTCTGACGTCTGAGATTTTATAGGTTAAGGTTAAAGTTATTTTTAATTGTTTCAATTAAGTTATAAATAAATATATAGTAATGTAGTAATTTCTATAATTAGACTGACCAATTCCTATGGCCTTAATTCCGGGACAAATTGTCTTTCCGGTACATCCCTGAAAAAATTAATATAAACTTAAATCTCTCTATCATTAACATATTTGCGTTGGAAAATCATGTTTATAATATAAAAAGTTTTACATTATAGAGATTGAAATAGAAACAGATAATATGTCGCGTCAAAATAAAAAACTTTTGTTTACGTTTTAATAATTATTCACTATAATTTATTTATTTAAACATATCTATCGCATTTTTGTCTATTTAAATCCTAGAGAATTATTCAGATATTTATATATATATTTATTTATATATACAAAGGGGATAGACAAAACATTCCTCTAGGAGGATTTTCAATCTATCCTCTAAAAATTTTAGAGAAAATTTAATCCCCATCCCCTTGAAAAAATTATGAAAATTCTTATTTATGCCTTTTATAATATATATATATTTTTGTATATATATTTAAACCGACTCTTTACATAATTAAATTTATCATTTACCATTACCATATTTTTTGCACTTAAACATTAAATTATTTAATTAATTATACATTTTAAAAATGAAATGGAATATTATTATTGTTTTATAATGGGACACTCATTACAATTAGTACAGGTTTAACATTGTCAGTCACATGACCCTTCAAATTAGGACTTTTCCAGTAATTTCGAGTCTACTGAGATACACACATGTACATATGTACATATTTAAGTGTATAACATTGTTGCAAATTAACTTCCATAAATTCCAACGAATATAAACATTAAGTTAATTTATTCACATCATAAAGTACATTTTTACAAAAAAGTTAATAAGTAGTTTGAAACTTTCATATAAATATCTACTTATTAAGTTTATTTAAATAATTTTTAAATATTCAAATTTATGTAAACACAGAATGAATTATTTATTAAAGAATTATCGTTATGCAAAAATTATTTAGTAATTAAAGCACCTCATTTTGCATATTTAATAAAAATATTACAAAAGTTCTCATTCTGTTTTTACAACTCTCATCGTCATTAAATAATAATCATAATTAACGGTTAATATATTCAATGAAATTACTAATTTTCTCAACATTAACATGATAATAATTGTAATTATAAAAGTAAAAAATAATAAAATGCTCATCTCCATTGAAAATGGACCCTTTTATTTAAACAATTAACTAAAGTTTTTTCTATTTTTTAGGCTAATTTTAGAATCCTGAGGCATTATATTTGGACACACCTCAATGACCATTCGAATATGATTTATATGATTTTACTATAGTCATAGTCATAGTCATAGTTCATGACTCACGAGTAATGATAATGGAGGAATAAAAAAGAAGAAAAACTATTGATTTAACCGTTTATTTATACCAAAAGAAAATATGATAATTAAGTGAGTGAAATACGAGTATTAAAAGCGTACCGAAACATACAATTAATTGCATATTTTTGTACTTTTAATTTTTTTACAGCAATTATTACAGTGTAACTCATATATTCATTTTTAATATAAATGAGAAAATGTGTGTCCATTCAGTGAATCATAAAATAGATAATTTAAACTTTAAAGTGACACTGGAAAATGTCGGAGAAGTGTTTTGATGTGAATTTAAAGGACAATAAAAGTGATTGTATTGTGACTGTTCCAATGGTTAAACGAACTCCGATCTGTTTAATTACGTTACGATACAACTCTGGCTCTGTTCAAATTTGGCACGTCTCAATGTAATAATTTCAATTATTCTGCCGCTGCTGTGATTGGAATGAAAAGTATTGGTATTGTTGCATATCGCCCCATTATCGATTGGGGTGATTCGAGTACGTGAATGTCATCATAAATGAGATTTAACACGATCATTATTATTTAAATAACAATTGTCTGTGTTTTTTGTAGAAGAGACTCATTTATTTTTAACTATTATCATATTGGGTTATTGGGAATGGTTTATTTTAGAGAATTTTAAATGTGGTTAATGATGTGAGAGTTATTATTAGACCTGAATATGTATTTAATTGAAAAAATGTCATTTTTGAGTGATACGATAGTAAATTATGGTTTTTTAACTCATTTATTTCATATCGATTCAGATAATGAATACATATATATGTTTATAATGAATATATGTTTATAATGAATTTATGTTTATAACGGCCTCATTAATGAAAATGTGCGGTTTTTATTGTATCTTATATTTGATTATTAAATTGACATTCAGTTGTGTATACTAAAATTAAGTTTTTTAAATTATTTTATATAAATTCTTCGATTCGTTCGTCGTTCGGTATTAAATTAAATTAATAAATATTTTCTCCCTTTGCTTTGGATGTGTTTTTCTTAGAAAGTTTTATCGAAAGTTTTATTTTAGTTATAATTAATTAGTTTAATTTAGTTATTAACAAAAATGGTTTATTATAATTGAAAATTATTATAAAATACAACCCTAGCTCTATTAAAATGATTATTAAGGTCTGCAATTTAACTGCATCATTAGAATCACAATTCTATAAGTACACTGTGTTTATTATAAAACTGAAGTTTTAGACACGTGCCGAACTAAATAAAGCAACTAATGCAAATGTTTAATTCATTTTTATTCAATTTCAAAAAGATGGCGCACATGACTTGTCAAAGAATTTTAAAAAAGATTCGCAATACGTTTTTCGAGTTTCAAAATCAAAATTATGCAATTGTTGCAGAATTCGGAATTTATATGGAAACAATCCGTATCCATACACGACCTAGATCCGGGATTTTCTCATTTACGAAAGTGGAGTTGATACTGAGATTTCGAGGGGGAATCAAATTTGTCAAAATTGCCTGGGAGGTCAGCCAAAAAATCGCGAGGGGGGTTACCCTCACCCTAACCTAACCCCCTTGGCCATTTCTGCGTATTGAGTACTTAACCTCCGAACTGATGTTTGCGACGTTTCTTTAACAGCATCTTTAATTTTTTGAATGTTTTTTTCTGTTAGAACCGAGCATTTTCTTTTATGCTTTATATTTTCTGAATTTTTCCCATCTTTGTATTGAGTACAAATTTGGATTTGTACATATATCACGTTCACACTATTTAAAATTCAATTAATTTATTTGTATATTGTGAAATTGAAATAAAGTGAATTAAACTTTTAACATTAGTTGATATATTTTAGTTCGGAACGTGTAGAGCATTTTTCAGTTTTATAATAAACACTGTATATATTTTAAAAATTTACTCTAGAGATATAAATGATCAAAAATGAGTATGGGGTAGACATTTGTATTTACTGTGTTATAAGTTATAACAAATTAATTTTAATTTTTGTGCTCAAATAAATGATCTAATATCTTCTAATTAAACATAACTAGTGATGGGCAAATGAATGTATAATCACGCGCAATTATTCATTATTAAATAAATGAATGAATGATTTTAAATTTTAGTGAATGAATGAATGAACATTTTTCACAATTAATTATTTTTATAATTTTAATTTAATTTAAAACTGATTATATATTTTCATTAATTTTTGATATAATTTTCCATTGTTGTTATGGAAAATTGTCCGTTAGGCAAATGTGGTGTTTCCATTAGCACTAATACAATAGAATTACTGAATGCACAATACTTTTATTTGGATACATAATATATGAACAGTTTAATTCATAATCCTTAAATTATATTTTTAAATTTTTGTATTAAAATTTTGATAAATTAAGAAAAATGATGAAAATTAATGTAAACCTTTAGAATCCTCAATATTTAATAATTTGTAAATTCTTAACGGACTTTATTAAAGAATAGAATAATTTCTTTGAGAGTGGATCCGTATAATCGTTTTGAATTTCATTTCCATCGGAATTCATTTTCTTAATTTTTCCAATCATTGAAACGGCAGTTTCCAGAATCGTCTCATCACTATACATGCTTAACCCTCCGAATTTTCCCACACTCTTTTTCATATTTTGTTTCATCGAATCTATAATAATCTGAATCATATCATCATTGGAATTCCCTCCATGAATGCATTGAACATTTCCCTTCGCACCTCCATTATCACCCTGATTAATGTTAATGATTTGCCCTTCGATGACAACAATATTATCGCCGATTACATTTATAATATTTCCACCATCACCGACAAAAACCTTTTTATAACCTTCTGGACATGGACCCGATGGTGCAGGTAAATGTGTCGGACCCGGTATAGGCCATGGTCTAATTGTTGGTCCTGGTTTTGGATTAGGAATTTGATGATCATTATCAAAATCACTGTTATTATCAGTTTCATTAATATCATTATCGTCTAAATCATCAAAATCATCATCATTTCCCCCGCACATTTTGCATTCGTCAGGTAATTTAACATTCGGTTTTTTGTGATTATATCTGTTTCTTCCTCTATAATAAGTCACATTATTCATTGCATCTAAAATTAGATAATAATTTCAAAAAATTAGCATTTTTAGTTATATTCAATAAATGCATAATTAATTAAAGTGAAATGTTCAATTTCATTTGCTATAACCATGACTTAATTGCGATTATCTTAAATATAAAAATAGTATATTATAATACCGATTTAAATTACTTTAAAATATTTTTTAAAAATTATGATAACGTTATTCAGCATATTTTTTATGGT
>LBFL01000995.1:0-10514 GCA_000988845.1 Hypochthonius rufulus
GGATATTAATTTACATCACAAATGAACTTTTATAACTTGAAAATCTCCTTATCTTAAACAAAAATTTTGGACCACAACATGTTCAAGTTATGGTGGTTTTTGTGTATAGTGCTTTGAAAATGTGATGAGCGTTAACCATAACATTTTATTTAATTTTTTAACTTATTGTATATTATGATTTAAAATATAATATTACAGTACGTAAAAAATAGCGTTTTTTCATATGTTGATTATTGTTGCGCATGACATTTCTAAAATTTAAGATTTTTAATTTTAATTAATTACACATAAATTGCAAAAATTATATCTATAGCGTAACCTATAGTGTAATCTGTAGCGTAAGCTATAATGTAATCTATAGCGTAAGCAAACTTTACAAAACATTATAATTTCTTTTTAAATCATTATATCATTCAGTTAATGACTCTAATATTTAAAGAATAACTATAATATTGAGTAAAATCGAAAAAATTAATTTTTATCACAATAACATTAATGATAATTCATAACAGAATAATACTCGAATTTAAAGCAAAATAAATTGAAATTTTATTTAATAATTATTAATTTCCAATCCAAATTAAACATTATTAGAGTTATGCAGTAATAAGAATAGTAAAATCACGTCCGTATAGAATCGATTATTTGTCTATGATAGTCCGGGGGTATCATCTGAAATTATAGATTAATAAATATTATTTAATGACATAAGATATTTATTATATAAACACATCTACACATGTACATATATATGCATTTTAATGTTAAAACGGAGCTTTTTATTAAAAAGTAAATTAAAAATTTAATGAATAATTTATAATAAATTAAGGGAATGGAATAGAAAAAACCCAAATACATTTAAACCTCTCTATTTCTTTACTCCCTTTAACGTAAATAACTCATATTAAGTAAACAATATTTTACTGGTTATATAAATCATTACAAATTTATTATTTATAAAGTAAAATTCTATCTATCATAATTTTAAAAATGTCCGCCAATATCTGTTCACGTTATAGAGGTTAAAGAATATTCAGAATTGATTTTTAATACATAATCTAGATTAAGATAAATTGGTATGTTTTACTTACCGTTATCGCCACCGCCTTTTTTACCACCACCGCCACCACCTTTTTTGTTTCCACCGCCGCCGCCGCCGCCGCCACCGGCATTAACCTGTCCAACAATCATGAGTGTATAGACGATAACAAATAACAATATTATAAGTCTACAATTCATTGTGGAGATGATACAAATATAATTACATTCTCAAGTATTTATAGCATTTTCTAAAAAAGATTATTTCATTATTTTTCCAATATTTACTCATTGAAATTTGCGTCAATTATCATACAATTAGTATTAATGAGATTTTAATTATATTTAATGATAAATAAAGATGTTAATATTTTAAATTACAATGCAAAGTATAATATAGTGTTTGAATTATATTGTTTTACATCAACATTTTAGGTTTTGTTCTTTCAGATTCAAATTTTTAACATCTGTAAAAATACCATTAATATCCTATTATGATTATTATAAATAAAAAAATAAAAAATTTTGATATTATATCTATATATCTATATATCTATATATCTATATATCTATATAGATATCTATATATATCTATATAGATAGATATATATAATTAATAATTAATATTTTTTTTATTTTGATCAAAGATAAGAATTATACAAACATGTGTAAACTCAACAACATTTACATAATTATTTAGTTAACAATTTTTTAATTTTATATATAAAACTCACTAAAGAATTATCATTTCTTATTATAGGTAAATAATAAAATAATAATTTGATATTTCCGAATATATTTTTATCACAATAATTTGGTCCGTCAATTCGTTGCTCCGGTATTTCTATAAAAGTTGCGGTTCTATTGAAATCTCTGAAATGGATTTTGTTTAACCAATTATTTGGGATGGTTTCATGACTGATTCTTATTTTTTCATATAATTTCAAGATTTTAATTTTACGACGCATTTCCATATTTGACAACCCTAACCTTATATTATATTATAACCATAACCTTAACATTATATGATAAATTTGACATTGATTTTGTTACAAATAAATTTTGTCACTTTTTGCTGAATATTTTCAATTCTTTCCGTTTGTCCCTTATTGAGATACCACGAAATGCTAGCATATTCAACAATTGGTAAAATATACATTTTAAATATATATTTTTATATATTTTTAATATATTTTTATTATTTTGAATGTGCGTATTAAATACTTTTCTTGTGTTCTCTAAACAATTATGCATCAATACACTTTATACTCTTTTATATGCAATGCAAGTATATAGTATACATATACATATATATGTACAGATATTTTCAAACAAAATCATATAAATCTGTATAAAAATTTATACTCATCGTTTAAATATGGTTTTTTGGAAACATCTGTACATACATATGTATGTGTAAATACATTATGTATGTGGTATTTTACATACAGATGTATGTGTTTATTTTATAGATTTGTCGAATATCCGATAATTTACTTTTAAACTTTATCTAAAATTAGGTCATTCGTATCTTTACTTTTAAGTGATAATTCATTTTGCATTACTTTGAAAAGTTTTATTTTTCACATATTATAATTAAAAGTATATTTTAATTATATATTTTAATTATATTTTAATTTAATTATATTTTTATATTTTAATTATATTATTTAATTAAATTTATAATTATAACATTAATATTATACACATTATTAATAAAATAGTTATGAGATTTATTCCATCGATAAATTCAATAAATGACATAAAATTAGATACATTTTATCAAAGTAATCATTAAATGAGAAATTAATTTTTTGTATTATTTATATATTAAATAAATTAAAACAATTAATTGTGATATTATTTATTTATTTATATCATTTCCTTTCATGTATATGTTTATTATAATTTTATTGTTATAAAAATTAGTGCTATGTTTTAATCTTAATAATCTAGATTTAAAAAGTTTAAATATCCAAAATAAATAGGATGACTACTTGTTCAGGATTGTCTTGAGCAGTCAAGAAATCAAAGATTTATTTTCACTTTTCATGAGATATACACAAAAACCTCCATAACTCAATAATATTGAGATCATAAATTTTTGTTCGAGATAAGGAGGCTTTTAAGTTATAGAAATTCATTTATAATCTATATTAATAGAATTATGTCTCGTAAAACTTGTTCACATTATAACGGTTTTTAAGTTATAGATGGTTCAAATTAAGGAGGTTTTTGTTTATTATTAAAAATGCAAAATGTTAAGAAAATGTATATACACAATTTATTTCGGTCAGAGTCTGGTTCTTATGATTAAAATATTTTTGTTTTAGAATAATTAAACAAATTTTTATAATTTATTTGTGTAATTTTAATTAAAATTAATAACTTAATTTTATAATGTAATGTCCAACCATAAACAAAAAAATGTAGAACAAAATAATCTTTTTTACGTACTGTAATATTATATTTTAACAAATAATATACAAGAAGTTGAAAAATTAAATTAAATAGTATCGGAGTACCCCGCACAAAATTTTTTATTGTATATACTTTATATAAGGCTTTCAATCTTTCCAGTTTCATAGCAATTTAAGATTAATCAAATTAAAGAGTTAATATCACAACGTACAAATATTACATGTGTGAATTAAAAACCCAACTTTTACTGTATATGCATTGAAACTTAAAATCTGTTTTTCTCTTATGCATAATAATAATAATAATAATAATAATAATAATAATAATAATAATAATAATAATTATAAAATAATAATAATAATAATAATAATAATTTTATTTATGCAAAGCAAAAGACAATACAACAATGTGTATGCCTAATAATTACAAATTGATGAACATAGTGATTAATAAATACAAAAAAAATTAAAATAATTCTTTAAAAAAATAATTTTCACAATTAATTAAAAAAGTCGAATATTTTGTTTCATTTCTAATTTCTTTCGGTAGTGAATTAAACATATCAATAATATATATAAATAAATTCTTATCACAAATATTAATTCTGGTCTTTGGTCTAATAAAAAATCCATTATTTTTTAAAATTTTATTTACACATAAATCTCGGTAATTTATAACTTTAAACATGAAAAAATTTTGAAATCTGATTTCATATAATTTTTTATGTTATTATATGTAAATACAAAACATACCATATTATGGACTGTTTTATTGCAATATGTGTAATTTTTAAAGGTTTTAAAATGAACACACTGTATATGCACATACTCGTCATTTATACAATGGTTAAAATTTTTCATGTTTTAAAAGCAATATTGAACAGTCAATCATTTAATTAACATTAGCATATTGCGGCAAAAATTTTTGTTTATGATAGAGAATTTTATGTTAAAGAGATTAAAGTTGATGTTATTCTGGACTAAAATTTTTATAACTAAAAATTTTATATATTTAATCAAAATTAATTATTACAAGAGAAATTATTAAATTATTATCAGACGGCAAATTTCGGGATATTACGATTTTTTCAACGGGGAAGGGATAAATCAAAATATTTTTTCATTTTTTTTAAAAAGAAAATTTTGTCAAAATTGTCAATATAAATGACATTAAAAAATTCAAAAATTTGCCGCCTAAAAATGCTGACAAGGGAAAATTTTTATCCCCTATAACGGGTTCTATATTATTATTTTCGAATTATTGAGAAATGCAAAATAATGGTTCGTATTGTGTACGTAATCTTTAATTTAATTTTTTCAGATATTATATATTATTATTATAAATATTATATTACAGTACGTATTCATGTTTATTCTTGATTTTATTAATATATTTTTATTGACTCTGTCTTTACATATTTGCCATATCCATTTAATTTAAATAATAAATTAACTTATATTATGTTATTTAAATTTGTAGCTAATTTCATAAAATTTGTAATTTACAAAGTATTTCAGGTGGGTTTTGGTAATTAAAACGCGTTAGTGCTGATAATTTAACCAAGTAAACATTTTACTTTAACAGATATCTTCGGGTTTTATAATTGCGTAAAGTTGAGTAATAAAATTATTCACTATTAGAGTTATAATATGATATAAAGTTAAAAAAATTAACCTAGTGTTAAAGTTAAAGTCATCCTATCTTCTGAGTTAATTTTAATTTTAAAAATAAAGCATAAATTTGTAAATCATTTACATATTTTATAAATCTACATTCAATTTACAATTTGTTATTTAAAAATTGAGTTATATGTTAACATATTTTTACATGTACACACTGAAACCCCTCTAATGTTCCTATATTGCGGCGTAAATTTTTTTTTACGATATAGATTTTACGTTAAAGATATTAAAATATCAAAGGTTTATATGACTCCGGCATAAGCGTTTGTTCTCGTAAGAGAGGTTATTCAAACTATAGAGGGTTTACATTAGAGGGGTTTATGTGTATATAACAAATTTTAATTAAGTTATAGCGTGGAATGTTTATGCTGTTAAATATATGTGTTCATCACCATGTTTTAAGTATAAAACACTTGCTCATATATTTACGGGTCTCAGGTCAAAATGTACAAAGTGCGGAACAATTGCGTGCGGGACATGCGGGACACTCTATGCAAATGTGTAGATTTATGGAATTTTTGCAAAACAAATCGTTGAATTATTGCGGGACACACATTGTCTCGCATTAAAATTGTGCGGGACATGACCCTTCATTGCGAGACACCTGAGACCTGTACATATGTTACAAGATTTGTTTAATATCAATTTGTTAATCTCTTATTATATTTTATAATTATTTTATTAAATTGTTTAAGACATAAATTAAAACCATAGAAATGGATAAACAATGGTAATATTGAAATAACTGTATGATAAAACATTATTTTTGCGTACAGTAATATTAAATATTAACTAATAATATATACTAAAGTAAAAAATTAAATTAAATAATATGGAATTCGGTTGGAATTATGTGTAAACATAAAATTTAATTTTAATTTAAATTAATTTTTTAGAATTAAAAATTAAATAAACTAAAATACCAATTTTGATCGTCACATTTTTAATTTGTTAAATATTTGACGTAATTTCACCTGAGACCGGTAATATAAATTCTAATCATACATATTTATTCCTATTGTTATGAATTAACTTATAATTTATGCATAATAAAAGTTATTATTTTAAAAAGTTTATGGATGTTCATTATACTTAAGTATCAATGACCTCACCAGTAACAAGTTTTTGACCCGTACATTTACATTTGACTCAATGTACTTCAATGTAATTGTACTCTAATAACAGAGTTCAGGTCCCAATGACCTACAAAAAAACGAGATTAGAGGTGACCTCAAAAGGTTTATGTTCTCATTTTAGTGTAAAAGTTTCATCACAAATGTCCATGTCAGTGTACTTTACTGGTGTTTCAAGTGCATTATTATACAATTTGTTATATAACGTTATATTACATGATAATCTTCCGCTTGAATATTTTGTACTGTACATTAAGGACATTCCTTAGTAACGCGGAAGAGTCAATTACTAATTAATGTTATAAAATTTCTGTTCCTTTTTATTAATTAAAAACGAAAGTGTATTATTCTGTAAGCATTGAGTTCATAATCTTTTTGGCAATTGTCATTACCTTTTTTGGTATATTAATGATGGATATTTTGGATGTGTTATTTGTGTTCGATATATTGGAATTGGTATTTATAATGCCTATTGTTGCACTCACATCGTATCCGCAAGTGGATTATTCAACGTTTTATCTCGCGTTTTAACATTGTTGTTAATGTAAGTTTAATTAAGTTATAGACTTATTGTGTAATGTCATGTAATATTATGTATGCTAATCATGTGAATCATAAATCATATACATTGTGTGTATACATAAAACTCTCTATCGTAAACATATAGCAATTGGCAACCAATGTTCATGATAATGAGGTTTTTACGTTATCAAATTCAGTATCGCAAAAAATTATATGATTTGAAATAAATACTTTGTTTTAGTTTTTGAGAGTATTTACGATAAAAAAAAGTTTACTTTATAGAAGTTTATTTGTAGCATATAATCTAAAGTCCCATAATAATAAAGGAATGACTTTTTTATTTGGATTTTAACGGATTTTTATGAGAGCAAAGATTTTGCTCAATCACGTTTCAATTTCATTTTATTGAGTTTTCATTGTAGTTTATTATTGTGCATTTTTATTATTAACATATAGCATTTCTGTTAATTTTTAATTATTTAATTTTCAATTTCAAAATTTTAGTGTATTTTTAATTATTTAATATTAGAAACATCTGTAAACCTAAAACAAAGTTCATTATCCCAAAGTGATTGAAACTCGTATTTAAAAATGTCTAAAAATATACAAATTTATAATTAGAGTATTCAAATAATAGGCGTTAAACGGTTTCAGATAAATATAGCCAAAAGCTTTGAGTAGGAATTAAATGCATAGATATTATCATTATTTTTCTATATATTTTTGTCTGCACTCATTATTTAAAAAAAGTTCTCCGACTTTTTCCTATGTACAATGACATCAACAAAGTTGTAGCACATGTTCTACAGAGTGTTCCAACTGTTTTTAGTCAGTTAAAAAAAATAATTATAATTTAATTGAGTGTTTATGAATTTATTTGACATTTACACTATGTTCTCTATTTCTTTATCTAACTTTAAGCAGTGATTACTTATTTAAAAAAATTATAATTAATAATAATTAATAAAGTAATTGAATGTCGATAAAAGTGTTAAACTGCTATATAGTTTTCATATAATCTATATAGTTTCATAATATAGCTACTATATAGATGCTATATAGCTGCATAATTAACATGGAATTTCACAAACTTACATTTCGGTGAATTATTAAATTTTCTTTAATTTTAAAAAATTAATTTAAGAATAATAAAAATATTTTTTCCTATAATTAGAGACTTATTATTTTTCATAAATTTTTACTGATATTTATATTTGTTATTGTTTAATAACAATATTATCGCATTTTGACTATTATTGTTGAGGAAAAACCTTTTTATGTACCGATTCTTTGCGGATTATGTTTTAATATTTAATACTCGTAATTATTGATTTAAATACACAAATAACTATGCGTTCATAATTACTGCACGTTGTTTATGATATAATATTTATAAAAACGGTGCGCACGTATAGAGGGTGAGTAAAAAAATTGGAACACCCTCAGTATATCATAATAGTTTAATTTAGTATGTTTTATGAAAAAATTAAAATAATATTTGTTTTTAAAAAAGAATCGGGATATTTATATCTCAAAATTAGTATTTATTAATAGAATAGAACAGTTCAATTTATCTCTTAAAAGCAGTTATATATAAATAGAAATGTTAAGAATAAGTACAATTAAACCTCTAAGAAATAAATATGTCAACATCTTTCACATTCTTGCCTAATGTAATTTACATGGTTTGATGGCTCTGAATGAAGGATCAATATAAGAGGGATCGGACGTGTTTATTTTTCTAGCAGGCGAGTCCTATACACATAAACCTCTTTATCGTGAATAACCCTCAAACGTAAACATATTCTGAGCCCCGAATCATATAGACCTGTGCCATTTCAACCCTCTAACGTAAAATCCTATCATTCGTAAACAAAAATATCCGCCGCAAAATAGTTACGTTATAGAGATTTAAGTGTAGTCACATAGTCATAGTAGTTTTATTTCAATATAATATATTTAATATAATATTTTTATATTAAAATAAAAATTAAGCTATAAACTGTAATTTAATCACTTGTATTTATGCTAGCATTTTAAATTGCATAAAATTTTCATAAACCTGGTTATAGACCTTTTATGATTATAAATTATTAATGTTAACTTAACTTTTGTATTCACTTTTATGATACACATTTTTTTATTTTAATATTTTTTAATCTCAAATAATTTTTTTTAAAAATTGTTTTTTCTTTTGCAATAATTGATATTTTTTATATTCAGATGATTGTACATTTATGTATTTAGTAAATTAATATTGAAATTAATAATATTGTAAATATGCATTTTGATTATACACATAAACTATCATAATTTATTATACTTTAATACTTTAAAATTTTCTAATTTAAAATATTTGCTAAAAATAAGATTTTCAAGTTATAGTTGTTTTTTATATTATGTAAATCAATAGAATCAGAATTTGAAAATCTATTTAAGTTATAGAGGGTATAAGATATCAAGATTAATGTGTAAATTTATGCTATTAAAATAATGAAATGTCTGTATGTCTATTTGTCTGTCCGCAACAATTGAATTAAATTCGAAAATTTGAATTTTAGCGTATTGTTGCGAGCGTTTCTATAAAAACTAAAATTTTTATTGTTGAAAATTGTAATTTTATTAAAAATAAATTTTTAGGAAATTATTTTAAGTTATAAATTTAATTATTGCAGAGGTGCGAAGCATCGGGTTTTCTGCTTGTAAATTTAAAAAAAATCATCGTTTCATTATTGAATATTGATTCATCATCAATAATCAGTCACAATATGTATTTATAACCATTATATAAGTGATTTTATAATTTTATTTGCATTTTCTCATCAAAGATGAGATGAAACGATGACTTAAGATTTATACATTTTAACTTTAATTTATATATGCTAAAATTGAAATTATCGAAACATTACAGTATTGAAGAAGTATATTTAACATTACATTAACATTATGAATAAAGTATTACTGTATTATTTAAGTTCTAAGGGCATATATATATTTTTATGTTATATTTTCTTTAGTCTGTAAAGTTTAAGAATATTTCTTCTTTTTGCAACAATTCAATTGTAACTATTTGATTACACAAGAATTGTCGTTAGTGTAGAATAAAAATAAAATTTGCATTATATATAAAAAATAGCTTTTTAATTGTTGCAACAAATAACTCAAAATGCAAGGCATTGACGTTTCGCGTTTTAATTAAAATTTTCAATAATTATAAGTGAAAGGTTTCGGTGCTCCGCACCTTTAACTAGTCCAACAATTAGAGAATACACAAAATATCTTTTGTTAAAAATAAAATTTTTAAAACCCGTGTACTAAATGCATGTTCTACGTTATATTTTTTTAGTATTTAAAGTTTAAAAATATTCTACTGCATTTTGCAACAATTTAATTGCTACAATTTGATTATACATAAATTGTAAGTGTAGAAAATATGAAATTTTAATTATTGCAGAAAAATAGACACCGCCATTCTAATGTGAAGACAGACACATTCATACGTAACCAACAACACATTATTCAAACTTCATTATGTTAATAATATTATCTTTAAATTAAAAACTCGATTATATTTTATAAAAAATTAGTTAAATAAAGTGCTATTAAAATGAGTTATAAATAAATTAAATTAAATTATTTAAATTTATCCCGTATTTTAAATTGAAAAAAATTTTCATAATTCTGGATTATGGCATATTCGAAATGTTTAGAACAGATT
>LBFL01001010.1:6294-21417 GCA_000988845.1 Hypochthonius rufulus
AATTGCTTAAGAAAAATGCATAGAAAAGTGAATAGTTGACCAAAAACAAAAAAATTGAGACCCTTGAAAATTGGGAAAAAGTTAGGTCTGCACCCCCCCCCTTTGGAGATCACTGCTTATCTTATATTTTTGCGTAATTAATTAAGCAATTCTTATTAAAGATATTTTTTACTTATATTAAGATAATGAAAAACATGAATAACAATACTCAGAGGTATTAGAAAATGAATTATTCAAGAATATTTTGCCGTAATTTATATAAAAATGTCATTATTCATTCTAAAGGCATAATCATCTCCCGTAACCTCAGTCATCAGTATGATTAAATGTGTTTTATTGATATTTCTCTTAAGGATTAGATTCAAATTAACGAATTAACTGAAATGAAAATATTGAAAAAACAGAATTATAATGAACAATATTTTGTTTTGTGATTCCTTTAAAAAGAGGCATTAAAATGCAATTTTATTATTTCCGATGATAAATGCAACAGCAACAGTCTAACATCGAAATCCCCTTTTACTGGCGGTGTGTGGTAAGTGGTGATGCGCATCTCTTTCCAGAACCTGACAACAGATGAAATGTTTCTCATCACTTATGATGAGATTTGCAATACTGACTCAATGAATACAAAGATAGACGAGCAATTCAATTGAATATTCCTTTGTATTCGCATTCCTCCATTTATCTTTGTATGTATGAAAGAAAAGTTTGATTAGACCCAAAGACACACTTTCTTATTGATTATCGAATCGCATGTGTGACAATACGTGTAACAATATTGTGCAGCATAAGATGTGTCAATATTAGAAAGAGACTTTCACGTTATGGGTTTTCGGCACTATTCAAATGTTTATGGTATCATTTAAATAACTGTTCACGAATTCGGAATTATTTCTTTTATAGAGGTTTAGTAATGGACTTTTATCCATTAAAACAGAATAGACTTATCTATTTTAATGATTAGGGTGATCACTTGTCCTGATTTGGGCGGGGTTGTCCCGACTTGAATCTATTGTTGTGAGTTGCGTCCCGAGTGTGGAAAAAGTGGCATTTATTACGACTTTCTCAAGAAAATCAATTTTAATCGTTAAATTTAAAAAAACAATTCTTTTGTTGCATTTTTTGAATTTGGACCGTTGACTCATTTATCACCTCATAAGTCTGATAAATTATAATTTAAGGACGTTTATTTTGAAATTTTTAGTCAAAAACTAATATTTTCAGTATTTTTGAGACAATTTTATCCAAAATCATTAGGGGCACACACATAATTCCATAGGAAAAATTTTGCATCTGCTCCCTTAAAGGTGTGACGCATATTTGAAAATGTCTCGTCCTGGGAAAATTTTATTAACCCAACTAAGGTGATCGGCGATCACCCTATTAGTGATAGACAAAAAGCATACTGAAGCTTTATTCGCCGTGTAAAATACTTTTAATGGTCTTTATGAGTTAAAACTCCGTCTCAAGTGCCAAAAACTTAAACTCTAATTTATTTTTAATGTGACTTAATGTTTATATGCTGATAATAAAATAGGAAAATTTATATTGATTATTACATGAGTGTTTGAATTAAAGTTCTTCATATCGGTAATGTTTTATTTGATGATCATCTGTACACTTTCGTGACCCAAAAACAATGTCTGAATTACTATGATATAACACAGAATTAGGAGAATAGAGTCAATAGTCATATTGTATGACCATATATTAACAAAATATAATATGTCCATTGAAAAAAGCACCCGTGAAACACAATTAGTTGGCATGAGAACACTAATGAAAGCTCTTGCGTTCACTTTTTATACCGAATGTTCTGGAAAAAAATCCATGAGGTTATATTTGTCGATTTTATTGGAAAAGTGGGGGATAAAAGTTCTTGAGGCTTTTTTCATATGTAAAATCTTACATTACATTTTCTCTTTTTTCTTTCTGTGTGTGTATGTGTATTTCTGTATGTGTTTGCATCTCAAACATTGGAGCAATTTCTTAGTATTGACAGTATTCCTCATGGTGCAATGGCTCTGGGGTCTGCTATATACAAATTGTAATTTTTTTATTGGTGGTATTTTTATGCATTTTTCTTCGGAAAATTTCTCTTTTTCGCCTATTTTCCTATTTTCTAACCTCATGAGAGGCTAGATCACATATAACCGACTCTTAGTCAATATCGATCATGGGCATTCTTATATAAAAAGGGAAAATATTTGGCGGAAAATAAATATGATGCGGAGTTTAATGTATAAAACTTGAGATATTATTATTTGTGTCAAATATTTTCTCTTTTGTTATAAGTTAAACAATAATTATTGTAATTTATTAATTAATACGCGAATTATTCAAAAATGTTTTGAATAATCTATTGAAATTGCGTGCGTATGTATAATCAATAGTTATGCATTCTCATAAATTACAATTATTCTAATTTATTCTTTTGGACATGAAATATGCTATTTTATGCCTGAACAAAGCATGTCCATTGGTCATGTTTTGTCATGATTCGGACACACCTAAAGTTATTTAGTGATATCTCTAATCATAAACAAGTTTTGCATAAAATGTAATGCTTTAATAATAAATTCTAAGATTTAAGTTATTGCAATATTTTTATATAATTTATTATTATTTTACACATTTTCTGTGAGTTTTTAAATAATATTCATTCGTTGATCATATGAATTTCTTTAATATAATTGAAAATTGTATTTATAAACCCATTACAATAGAGCTTTTATTAAGCATTCTGCGGTAGAATTTCCTTTCACAAATGCATTATTTTTATCCTTAATATAAGGAACATAACCGAATGAATCTTCTTTTATTTAATAATGTTAACGCCAATATGTGGTCATTATAACCATTATTGTCATATTACGTCCATAATGGTCAGAGTGAAGGTCATAAAAATGAAATAATATAAAAAAGAAATTATGGAATTAATTATTCGGATCCATAACATGCCATATTTTGGAGATATTAAATATTAATTCGCAGTTTAATTTCACCATTCATTGTTCATTATCGATCTGCAGTTATGTAAATATTGATTCTCTTTATGATCATATAATAGAAAATTGTTTAAATTGAATTAATAATTAAGGAAATTATTTAAAAATAATAAAAAATTTCAGAATTTTCCTGAAAATACTCATTTTCACAAATTCCACGAAAATGTTAATCTATAATTTTATTATCGAATCGTTTATTATTATTATTATTATTATCTATTTTGGACATGATAAATAATTTAAGAGTGAAAAGCGATTTGCAAAAGCGATATGACGCGTGAATGGTGGTGTCATGAAAGTGCCGCTACTGTTTGACACCATCCGTTGCCGCATATCAACAGAATATTTATTCCGCATAAAGATAATGGCATACACTATATTTTACTGACTCAAACAAAAGAGCAGCGATAAAAGAATGACGGAGTCTCTCATCATCGCATTATAATCCCATGTGAGTGAATGTCTTTTGTTTGCATAACTTCACTCACACCACTCTTTAGTATCATTCGCTTTCTTTCGCTGATATCTGAAGAGACTTCGGATTGTCACTTATGAAAGCTCAGAAAACAGTAAACTTTAACATTGATGATACGTATTAAACTATGGTATGGATGATAACTCTCAAATAATATAGTCTGTGTAATTACCCTGCATTATAGATATACAATGTTTTGGTTGCCTAAATGATGCTGATGATGCTGATGATGCTGATGATGCTGCTGATAATTTTGGATCTCTCTCTATCTCCACAGTCGAATGTAATGCATTCGACGGATGACATTTTTATTAAGAAACTCCACTCCAAAAATAGGGCATTTTTGTTTAAATATTATTCTATCGTTCGTATGACATCATTATCTACATATATAAATATATACATATATATATACACATCTATACATATATATACACAGAAAATAGATTTAATTTGAATTTTGTGTTCTCTCTGCAAACACTGCATTTATTTAAAATTTGCTCATAGAATATCATATACTCTCATAGAATATTATATACTCTCATATATATTTCATTATTGAGTTTGATTTAAACATAACGTGATTTGATTATTAAAGATCCGAATTAGAGATTTGACATGAGGTTCATCATGTACATAATTCATGCCATCATCTAATGTATGTAATGTCATGCGGTAATAATGAGATAATAGTTGAAACAAATGTGAATAGCAATTTAGATGCTGTTCATTGAATCAAAGTACAAATTATAAATATAAATGTAATGTGTAAATTATGATAAACCAAATCCAAGTCATACTTTAAAGAGAATTACCATTATACCATAGTATAAATGTACAGTCATTTCATCTTACTATGTTTGACTATATTAAAAAAACCATATCTTTTACTTATTAATTCAATTATTTTTTTTAATATTTTCCTAATATTAAGCAATATCGTAATATGAAAATGACTGTACGTTAAAATGTACAAATACTTAAAGATGTTTAATAATGTATTTCTATTTTATTTATTATAATTTTTACATTATTATGATCCACCATTGAACTGATAATAATAATCAATATTCACTGAGGAGGGGTCTTAATGGGATCTAGCTGATTAAAGGGGTCTTAATAGGATCTAGCTGATCAAAGGGGTCTTAAATATGGGATCCTTCAGTTAAACTGTCCAAAAAAAACAAAATAAAGCCTCCCACTAGTCTACAATGCCATCGAACCTTGAGGAATACTGACAATAATGCATTTAAATCTATTTATTTAAATCATTTAAATCATTTAAATTTAAAAATTATTTAAATTTATCCATAGCCTGTCCTAAAAGCAACTGATAATGTGTCAAAATTGTCCATTGAAATAATCAATTAAATATGTTACGACAAAATCTTATGCCTCTTCATTGATAAGCAATGATTTATATGTTTTTAAGTCATATGATTCCAAAGGTTTGACATAAACAGATAGTGATTTATAGAATTTAATATATGTTTTCTTTAATGTCATAGAGTTTTTTTGGGTTCAAAAAATATTTATATATCCCAATCCAATGAGGAAAATGTGATTTAAATTTAAAATTTCAAAACTCATTCAATTTACCCTCTCTCTTCAAACAAAATTCTCTTTTAATAGATTTAATTAAATAAATTTACTTAAAATGAATCAATTATTTATAGCGAAACACTTTTTTGCAATATCAAAACTGATAAAATTTGCCATAAATTAAGGGTATGATGTATAATAACGGATAAAAAATTGATAACGAAAGTTAAATATGCGATTCTTTTGCTCACATTCGCGTCGATATTTTCCTCTACACACGAGTCGCGGGCATAACTCACGGCGCAATATCAAATAAGTTGTTCGTCACAACAGTTCGTGTGCTGCCAACAGAAACATAAAGATACTTCATCGGCACAGATTCTGATGATGGTGTATATGGTGTTCGGTGTGCGTTTCACTTCAGATCTTTATTTTCGTTTTCACGATTCACATTTGACACTCGAACGCTCTCAGTCTTTATGCATCGTCTTCATCTGAACATCACTGTGAAATTAGTATCGTACAGTCATTCACTTCAGTATCATCAGATAAATAAAGCCCTTTCGGATACGCTAATATAAGCGGAATCAGTAATTTTTCTTCAGTTTTCGAATGTGACAGTTAAATGACACCTTTTGATGGAATTATTGTTGATAAACCAATTATTAAGATGATGTACTGTTTTGTAATGAGTGTTTGGAACATAATCAGCATCATACTCAGTGCCAAATTTGTCACATGCGATCGTATATGTCCAACTGAATCACTCATAAGTCATGAGAATTAACTTTTTATAATGATTACTGAAAATTAAGATATTTTCATTTAAAATTAATTGAAATTTTTGCCATAATTGCGTTTGAGGTTTTCATTAAAATACTAAATAAAAAAATTATCATATCATTTAATTTGTAAAGAGAAAGAATTTAATTGTCAATCGTATATCTTAACGTAATTGAATTTATTTAATCTGAAATATGCCATTTTGTAAGAGATAACTTTTAGTGCCGGAATTTAATTTGATTGAACAATCTCCGGAGAAACATATCCACACTTTTGATCCTGACATACGGTGCTATTGAACTGCTCATACGTGAATTTAATTCAATTGGGATTGGAATTGCTTTTCATTACAAAACAAAATTTTCTTTATATTCTGTTAATTCACATATTGCGGTGATAATGTTTTGTCAATTGTGTTATCAGTGAACTGAATTAATGTCTGATATAAAATCACTAAAATTAATTGAATAATAATTATTCGGAAATTTTCTTTTTTAGAATTATCGATTCTCAATTATTTTTTGTGATTAATTCGTTTACGTGATTAAAATGTGGATATACACTGACAGTGTCAATGCCTCGTGTAATCAATATAATAAGTAAGTAGTGATCCCATAAATCAATTTTTACTCTAATTACTAACTTTACATGACTCATTATCCTCCATTGATATTGACGTTTATTGTTACTAATATATTACTAATATATTTTCCCATCAAAAGGTTTAATGATACACGTGAATGGAAAACAAAACGATTTGTGTCGTTATAATACATAAAAGTTGATCATAGCGTTCTTATATTATGCAAATATATGTAAAGTTACTAAACTCAATTGAATTGTGGTGATTTGAAACAGTGGAGAGTTAACAGTGATTTTTCGCAATTGACTTGAGTAACTCATAACGTAACGTGTGCCATAAAATTAATATGCATATCGAAGAATGTGCGAAACGTAAGGAATCTCTGTAATAAAAGAGTTCTCATCTTTGAATATCATTTATGAGAAATATTTATATCCATTATTTTTATTTTTGCATAAGTTATGTTATATAATGTATTCCTGTGCATAATGAACGTCTCTGCATAATATATCTCTGTGCATATTACTACTTTAGCCAAATGTATCATGAAAGTGTTGCTTAAGTACAGCAAAAAGCTAAGAGATTCAAAGATCCTCCGCTGCTGATAATAAATGGCAATGCTTTGAACCGGTGCCAGTGGTATGTGTGATGCTCGAATATAGATTTTTTGGAACAGAACTCTCTATGATATTCGCTGTTTAGTGATGTTAGTACTGAACTCATCAAATTACACAGTGATTCGATAAATGCATGTGAAATGAATCTCAATCAATCATTGGCAATGGTCAAATTTGTTTCATTACGATAATTGAATATCTCACATTTTCATCACTATTGACACATTTACATGTATTGTTTCATAACTTTTGTATAACTGATGCATGAAACTATTAATAATTAATGAACTCCCATTTTGAAGATAATCAAATTAAATGTCTCATCTGCAATTTGAATTCTCCAGAGCATTATGCTTTATTGATTAACTATTATTGTTCTAATGACAGCGTATATTTCAAATTTGACAAAATAAATCGACTTTTTTCGAGAGACATAAATCCATTGCCATAAATTACACTTAAATTCAAGAATCGAGTGTATTGTGTAATTACGCTTAAATTCAAGAATCGAGTGTATTGTGCAATTCTACACTCGCTACACTCATCCTATTATCCTCTACGACTGACTCTGCTAAATAAGTAATGCTCGACTCATCCCAAATCCTTTCATAATTAAACTGTACATTCCTTTTCTACCTCAGATCACACTCAAACAAACGTTATCGTCACTGACCATTGTTGCACTTATTATTACTAAAGCCAAATCAAAACAATGGCAACAGAAACACCACCATTTTCTCATCCTGACCTTATACCTGCGGGTGGCACCGCCTCAGGTCAAGCGACACGACCGAGAGGACCATCAGCAGCACAACAGGCATTGGTTGGGAGAGCATTGAGGAGCCGAAGGCACACATTGGCCAATGTCCTACCGTAAGTTAATGCATTTTATATTTATCATTTAATATAAATTAAGCGCTGACATTTGTTTAATGGTCACTGATGATAGTATATAAAAGTGCTCTGCGATAGCAAAGTTCGGATATTTGAGATGCGCATACAAATAATATGAAATGCGATCGCTTTATTATTGCATTATCTTCTATATTATTAGTGTGTTTTATCCTTTTACATCATTATTTTGTTGGTATTGCATTTTATTGATTCATAATAAATAGTAAAAGCATTTCCATTCTAAATATTTAGTTTATCATTAGAATATACACAAATATTTCTATTTACTGAATAACGATTTATCATTATGCACCTAAACGATGCTTTTATGATAGTATGTGTATATGTGTATGTGTATGTGTATGTATATATGTATATATATATATATATATGTATATATTGCATAACAATGAATTACAATGCATTTAAATTGTGGTCATTTTCATTTATTTAAAAATAGAATGGTTTTTGTTGTTAACTTATAATGTATTAAAGTGAATTTACCTTTTCTTTACCGTTACGATTGGACCCAAATCTTTGCTCTTTTGAGTACGGGTCTCAGTTTGAAATAATTTTAAACCGAGACGAAAGCCTATCAAAAATTAGACATTACGGGACAATTATTTAAGATGACTCTAAAACTATAAATATTTATTAATACCATAAAAATGATATAAAATATTAAATTTTCCATGTATTACTGTTTAAATTATGAGTCTTAAAAATAATGGTTTAAATCTGGACATGCAATGAACGATTTTTTAATTGATCGGGACTAGAAGTCCCGAAAGTCTACAAATCTACAAATTTTAAATTCCATTCCATTTCCACCGAAATTTCAAATGGAAATTCCATTCCATTCCATTTCCACCGAAATTTCCAATGGAAATTCCATTCCATTCCACTGCTTATTAAATCTCGAATAGAATTTCCATTTCATTCCATGGAATTTCGTTTCGGGACTCTAATCGGGACATTGATTCCGCAAACCGGAACTATCCCGACGAAATGGAGACACCTGAGACTCGTACCTTTGAGTTATGCCGTACTTTAGTAAATTTCATTACATCGTTTCTCTTTATGCCATAGCAAATGTATTTTAGTTTTCACTAGTAAAATTAGAAAATAAAATTCCACGGAATGGAATTCGCAATGTTTTATTATCAGTCCAATGAAATGAAAATTCCATTCTCATATTCAATTTCTGGCATTCGATATTAGTGCGTCATTTATGTTTAATTTCTAATAATCATGGAATTTGCAATTTTGAGTTATTCAATGACAGAAATGTCTATGATTTGTACGAAATGTAATAGAATAGAGACTAAAACTTTTGGGAATTAAAAACACGACAAATTTGAAAGATTTTCCAAATTTTCCCAAAAATATTTCTACAAAAGTAACCTTTTAAAGTGGGGTCATTGCTATTTTATTAAATATTTTCTACATTTTTCTATGAAATTTTTTATTTTTAAACGCCTGATACAAGTATTCCTAAATATCCAATAGTTCTGGGGATTTGCTACATAGAAATCCCATTTTAAATAGTTGTGGTCATTTTTATTCATGTTTCTTCTGGCTAATTTCGCTTGTGGTGAGAATCTCATTTTTCAGACCTTTTAGGAATGCTAGGATGACCCCTATTTAGGAATAATGCCTAAAATTATTTATATCACCTTTTCCTTTGAATATGCACACTGACGTCATTCCAATTCTAAGTTGAATAATTAAAGACGCATAAGAATGCCTAAGAAATGTATACACAGACAAATTTTTTATTACAGACATTATTTTAATTCGATTATAAGAAATATTTGTTGAAAGTTTCCAACACAATTCTTCCTCTCCTCCAGTGATCGCCAAAGGGGGGGTGCGAAAATGAGAATTCTCTGAAAAAATCTCTAAAAATCATGGACCCCCCAGAAAATTGGGAAAAAATTGCTTAAGAAAAATGCATAGAAAAGTGAATAGTTGACCAAAAATCTCTAAAAATTGGGACCCCCCCTAGAAAATTGGGAAAAAGTTAGGTCTGCACCCCCTTTGGCGATAACTGCTCTCCTCTCATTTCTATGATTAACCCAATCTATTCACATACTTTCGTCTCATTTAACATCTTTCCTCTTCATGCACTAATAATGAAACTCTTTGCACAATGACTTCATACAGTGCAGCACAACACACTCAAAAAAGAACATTTATTAGAGTGCCGTTTCTAATTATATTGTTACCATCAGATGTTTCATTTTAATTTAACAACTTTCATCATACGTGTCTTTATCTTAATGTTCGCGCATATTTCTCGATTCCCTTTTTGTACTTAAATGCCAAGAAAATGGAGTATTTTTATTATAATTTTTGTATATTATAAATATTTTTCGTTTATTCTTCATTCATAATGAATTAGTGTCAACGCTATGCTCATAAACCATTCGAAACTGCATATATGTGTTGTAATATTCTCTGAATATATAGATATATACATAAATATGGTGATCATCAGAGTTCATTATTGAGGAGTAACATAATATGAAATCCCTGTCATTTGTTATGTGCGTTGACACTTTTCCCTTACAACTAACACAGTGGAAATTAAAACTTAAGACAGACTTATGATAGATTCTCATATTGCAATAGAAACTGCTGAAACAACACAAAAGGATGATGTGTGATGATGAATGTATAATGATTATCACCATAAAAATTTTGAGGTCGCATCCTACTTCTTGTATAATGCACGTATACTATAAATTAGAATACACAGAGAGTGTTACGCAAGAACATAAAGTGTCTTTTCTGCAGATTTTCCAAGTATTACAGTGAATAGATTTTTTTCTTTCTGTGCTTTCATATCATTTATTACCACCCTAAAGATCACGAATACAAAAGAAACATCATTTTGGCTTTTCTTTCAATTGAAGAAACTGTTTTTTCCTTTAACTTTACTCGTGATCGCACCGCAAGAGTCGAATGTATTGTGTATTTTACTTTATTTTACTTTATTTTACTTTATTTTACTTTTACTTTATTTTACTTTATTTTATTTCATTTCATTTTCCTTTAAAATCTCGATTTAAATCGTTTTCAGTTCATTCTTTACTTTATTTTTAAATATACAAAACGACAATACAAAGGCTAACATAAAGAGCAATATATACAGATGTGTATATAAATGGCAATGTTTGAAGTTGACAATTTGTATGTAACATACACACTCAATTTACATACAATTTACAAGTAAATTTCGCAGCAATTTTTTTATTTTTTTAAATTTCAACTTTAATCTGTAAATAGAAATTAAATTAAACTTTATCGTTAGAGAATCATTTATAACAATTCAGTCCTTTTATTAACGACAGAAATATCATGAATTATACTCAAGCATTATACAAAAGTATGTATTAAAGCTCCATAGGGATGCGGGTATATATCTATTAATATTTTACTTTATTTTCAGTCTCGGGGGGTGTAAACTACAACCGTACCCCACCCTTTGACCATTTATGTTATATGATATATTAGAAAAAAGAACATCAATAAAATTATTTAATTAATTAAAACATTATCCTATTTTGTAACATTCACTAAATGGTAACTTACATTTGGCAATTAAATTTCTGATAAATGTGAAATGCCAATACAAACTGAATGTACAAACTTTTGCTTCACGTTAATTTAGTGCATACATTAATAAATTTAATCTCTATTTTCTCTTTGAATGTTGTTCAATTACAATACGTTTGTATACGTTTGTATACATTAGGATGTGTAGAATTTTGTAGTGAGTATTTCTGTATTTATTTGATTTGATTTTCTTGTAACAAAATAACATTTTATTAAATAAACATTCCCACTTTCTGCACGCATTACAAAGTGCATTACAGTGTATTTCTCTTTATTACGCAATTATTAGGTACGGGAAATAAGATTAACTCAGGTCTAAGTCAGTATCATGACTTTTTCATGTGAATTTATCAAAAAATATGTTTGGCATTTTGAAAATCATATTTTTTTTAAAGAACGATAATAACTGATGTTCACGTTCGGGAATATTACATTAAGATTTGTGATTATAATTTTGATATAATCGGTTTGTATATGACAGATCTTAAATTCTGATATATTTGCTGTATATATATATATATATTCGGAATATAAGAAAAAGATTATGAGTAACATACACTCACATATATTATATTTAATGTATGATGGTTGTTGTATATTGAAACCGCTTACAGAATATAAAAGGCTTACATAAAGGACTTATATACAAAGAAAATCTTTAAATGTGTGATGTCTTTCCTTTGGTAGGATCGGGCATAAAAGCATTTTACTGTCTCATCAGTAAACTCCGTTTGAAGCGCTCTCATTAATCCTAATCATTTTGACATTCATATTATTTCTCTGCTGACGCTGTTTATATACCATTTCTTTAGTCAATATATCGAATTTCTATTTTACATTATATTCAGCAATTCCCTTCTGCATCAGGGACTGTTCAATGTTGCGTCTAAGAATTATCTTCACGTCTCAGGGACTCGATTTTACCATATTTTGCCTGTATTTTGGTGATTCTGCTCTAAAACATTCCACAATCTCATATCACATTTCAATTGAATTCACATATACAAAAGTCTCATTAAATTGTTAAGACATTCAAATTGTATTCCTTTGAAACGAAAATGTAATGATATTCATTAGTATCATTCACAGTCACCTGTTCATTCAAATCAATTATTACGTTATTTCCCCGTATGCCATTAACGGAAATGATATATTCATTTGATTTAACGGTAATTGGCAATACATTGTTAATTGATGTTATGCATGAAAAGACATTATCATTATTAGTTGTGTATTACTTTATGCTCTTAGTAAATGCAATAATGTCATTGTTGTATGGAATTGAAATTACCATTTGAATGAACTGAGAATGTTCTTTGTGATTTGATTTAACTTCAATTTCTATTCTCGTGTTTTGCTAATGTATACATTGAAAAGTATCATTATACGAGAAAACGTGAGGATATATCCCGAAACGCATCATCTCTACAATTTGATCTTTAATTTAGATTAACCTCTGAAATGAGACAGCAATTGTATGAACATCTTTCGTCAAATTACTTTTTGTCGAATAATGTTTTGAGCAAATTACGTATGAAAAAACTCAATGTTTTCCTAAGACATTATCTTTTCAATTTAGTTAATTCAGATGTTTCTTCAGATGAGTATTTTATTTAATTAACAATCCCTTTACGCTGCCCTAATGAATGGTCCAACATTACTGTGATATGCATTAAGTTTGGCCCTTATCAAAAACAGTATTACCTGTGAAAAAGGGCCAAACTAAGTGCATAAAGCATTATACAATAATTACCAAGTGATTTGTTAAGACATCCCTAATGCTAAAATCCTTATCTGTAAATGCCGTTGTCTAATCAAAGATGAGATTCAAGAAGAGTTCACTTTTTTCACGCAGTTTCGAGTACTGATTTCGCTGTGACAATATTATTTTAAACTTAAATTAAACAAATTATACTTAAGATATCATAATAGTGCCAAATAAATAAATCACTTTATGCTTATAAAAAATCTTTTAGCATAGCACTTCATGATAATTGGAATGTCATTAATTGTTGTCTCAGGATATTATTCTATATGTTAACAAAGGGATTATTTTATTAATTGGATTATATTGTATGTGATTAATTTTTAATATATTCTTTTTGAAGGCCGTCGGCGTTGTTGCGGCTTTCACTTGAGATCGTTATGACTAAATACGTAATCCTTAAGTAATAATAGTTTATTTGTAATTAACAAATACGGCGATCCTTTCCCAATGTACGGAATCGGACATGTGAATTGTGAGAGAAAATTTAATAAAGGAGTGTATGAATGACTTACACTATAAGTACACAGTGTTGTTTGAAGATCCGAAAACATATAAAGGTGTGGTATTAGCATCGTGATCATACATACGATACACTTAAGTATGTAATTAGATGAGTAAACAGATGGATTTGTTCGCGGGAATCTGAATATAGGTTGTAGTTGGGGTAAAAGCAAAATATTCAATAGATAGGCCGTGCACTCTTAATTTATTTCATGCCGAGTAGTATGCAAAATCTGACGTCCCATAGTGCAAAAATAATCACATATGACCTGTTCTTACCCCTACCACTTTCGTATTAATAAGAATTAATAGATATTTGTGAGATAAAAGCTGTTCTTATCTTAAGAATAAGTATATTTTGATCGTGATTTTGATTATGATCTATTTTGATGCGGAATATGCTTCAGTTTTATTTAGATGACTCTGTATAAATTGTTTACTACAACCGATTTCAAGTGTGTACAGAGAGTAGGAGATAGGATGCCCCATCACAAAACGTGAATTATAATTTCACCCGAATATGGTTTCACCAAAAGCTATTTTTAATGGGTTAAAATAATTAAAATTGTTAATAATTTTTATTTTAGAGCATATTGAACATTAAAATAAATTCAAAGGTCCCTGAAATTTCAGGAAAACATTTTCGGTGAAACTATCCTTAAGCTGTCATCCCTATGCCTTTCTGTTTTATATGTTCAAATACAATTTCTTTTACGAAAAACCGATTTCCTTGACAAATATAACATAATATCCTCAATTACTTTATCAAATAACTAAACCAGAATATTCAAAAAATGAAAAATTAGAGTGTGGTTCCATAGCAACGATCTTTCATAAAATCCGTAGACCCTGAACAGGTCTGTCATAATTTTTTCAATTTTCATAAAGTAAATTCCTCCATGAATAATACAGATATAAATCCTTTCATGGACTTACATTGAGATATGCACTCCTGTATGTGGTAAAAGCATATATTTTTAATAAAAGAGGTAAAATACATACATTAGTTGAATATCTAAAAACTGTTTTCGACACGCCCGTGAACGCCAATGCTCAGGTTGCTATAGATGCGTCCATAGCTAACATTAACCGTATCATGAATAAACTAAAATCAACTAAAATAAAATATTAGAAGTAACGGTATTAACGTACCTGAGATGAGTTGAGTATGAGAGATCCTAAAATGAACATTACTAATAAATAGCATCAGAAAAGTGCTAAAAAAGGCTCCACCTAAGGCCGTGTGATATATTATCATCATTAATTGGAAATTTCCCTGTAAAATAATGAATTCACAAACGGATATCATATTTAAATATTCATATGCA
>LBFL01001030.1:0-27603 GCA_000988845.1 Hypochthonius rufulus
CTTCTGTTTTCCAATGATTCTAATTGCAAATATTTGCATAAATGCATGCATATTTAGTCAAAACTTCATTTATATAAATTTTTATCTTATTTTGTATAAAAATTATATAGTATTTTGCTATTTTAGTCGAGATTTTATGCAAAAATTTTGATCCACAAAAAAATTAATAATTCAATACAATGAACTATGTATACGGTGTATCATTTTTATACGGTGTACATCGCTATACGGTGTACGAGATTTGCTGCGCTACAACCATTTGTATACTCAATGTTAAAAATGTTTTATTATGGTGTACACTTATATGATGTACAAATCTATACGCTTTTTCAATGTCACTGTAGCATTCACAGTGCATCATTATGGTGTACATTGTTATTTTTACTTTAAAATGTTGCTTAAAATATTGAATTGAATATACATTTAATGCATTCAATACACTAAAACAGACTAAAATTGATGTTTTTTGGAAATGCTGATTAAAAATGATGATAAAAATGGCCATTATTTTATTAGAAACTATTTTTATTCAATAATTCAATAAAAATAAAGATTTAGACATTTTTTTATACGGTGTACAAATTTATAGCGTGTACGCGAACATCGGGACAGAGGCGTACACAGTATACATATTTCGCTGTATTACAAAAATTTTTTTCGTGTATAAATGACGAATATATAATATATCTATATATCGCATAATATATCATTCAGTTTTAGCCAGAGGTGATAGGGTAGGTGTTCCCCCTCATTCCTTGAAATTTTTTAAGCTTACTCCAGCAATGAATTTTTTTAAAATTTATTTCTTAAAAAAATCAGGAAAAAATAACAAAAATCTAGAAATTCAATTTAACTTTTATAAATTTTTTATTTTACAGCATATTTTTAGATCATATTTGAAGCTATTTCAGGTCATAAATGCTAACATATTTTTAAATTTTTAATGCATGCTTTTCCGTTCTAAAATCATTACACAAGGATATGAACAAAAAATATGTACACAAAACTAATTCGCATGCTATGATAGTTTTCTATAAATATTTTAGAATTCAATAGAAATGATAACACCCATTTTTTCATCTATCAAATCAATGGTTACTAAATAAATAATACTAGAAATTGTTACGAAAATTTAAAAGTACATAAAAACTTTTATAAGTTGAACATACTACAATTCAAATTATTTTTACGATAAGGAGATCTTCATGTTATGAAGGTTCTCTATGATACAAATCTTTAGGATCTCGAGAGTCTGTTCATGTTATGGAGGATTTCATGTTATTGAGAGATTATAAAGATTTTATTTAAGTTTTTTAATATATTTAAATAATAAATTAATAATAATTCAATTAGAGATTTCAAAAATAAACTTAAAAATCTAAAAAATAAAATCATTAGTATTATATGAAAGAAGAAAATGCAAAACAAAATTCTGTAAATAAAATTTTCCGCATTAAAATATGAATAACAATTTATATATAAGTTTTTATTGCGTTTTATTTGTTCATTGCAAAAGCAATTCTCATCCCACAAATTGAAAATGAATGAATGACATGCATAAAAATAATCATTAAATTTGATCATATTTTATTATATAACACAATTACAATTCTAACATTAATAATTTATTGTTGCGTTTATGTAGAGTTTTATCATATTAAAATATATTATAAATTGTCTATTGTGATATTAGTATTGTAGTATATGCACACATAATCCCTGTAACGTGAAGCCTCTCTAGCGTGAATAACCCTCCTAATGCAAACAAATTCTTTAGCCCGAATAATATAAATCTCTGCTTTTTTAACATCTTTAATGTAAAATCCTCTCCATTCTGAACAAAAATTTCCGTCGCAATATGATCACTTTAGAGGGGTTTAAGTGTATATAAATATTAGATTCTTTAACTTAATACACAGCGTCATATTTATTTATTTATTTTCAGATACAAATCGATTATTAAAAATATCAAAACCTTTTTTAAAATGAAAGCTCAAAACTCAATCATAAAAATGTCAATCATAATCAACATCAGTTACACAATAAATAAAATCCCCCAAAAAAATTTGATTTTCATACTATAGTGTCAGTTAAATTTTCAAATTTCTATCACATCACATCACCACTACAGCATCACATAGCATCCAACCTCCAGGCATACATTGAGAGTGCGTGTGTCAGGGTGTGCACGTCTAATTCTGTCTCTGACTCACTCCACTGGTATATATATTGCCTCACAAAATATCTACGCTTATGTAACAGTCACAACTTATTTAGTTGAGCTTTTAGTTTACTCTTTTAGCCTTTCTTCGAGTGTTTGGAGTGTGTTTAATCTTATTTTTCTTCTATTGTATTCTCTAACACCTCAAATACGTGACTCGAGTCATCAATACGTTCAGTATTATAGTATTATCCCGTATCTTAATTGATGAAAGTTAATGTCTTTATATATACATTATATGATCATTAAAACTTATATACAATGACTTGTAATTTAATCACTTATATCATCACCTGTTGAAGAACATACTACAAAAGGATGAACGTTAATCACTTAAAAGAGATTTAATAATTTATAAATGTTTAACTTTTCGTTAATAATTAAAATATCATATTTTATTTTTAAATCATAAAATATTTTTTTCAAAGAAAATTTATATTCATTTTATGTTATTATAAATATTGAAATTTTATTTCCCTTAAATTGTGATTATAATACGAGTCATGTTTGGAAAGAAGAAATGCACCGAATCTCCAACCGTAAGTAATTAATACATTATTATATAAATTATATTTAATTAATATCTATAAAAAAATTAGTTTTTATATCTATGAAATAATTTTCAAAAAATGTTCGAATAAAAAATTTTGTTTATTATTTACGAATTTGATATTAAAGTAAATTATATTAACAAATTATTTAGAAATAAAATACATTAAATATAAACAAATTTTGTTAAAAGTAATTCATTTTGCAATTAACTAAATGTAGCGTAACACTATATGATATTACATTATTTAACACATCGACATTCATCTTTAGTTAACCCCCAAAAGCAATGCATTAACATTATGGAACATTTCCGGTAAATTCCGGTAGAAAATTCCGGTCTTCTCTGTCTGAACACGATTTGTCTTAAATGCCTGTTGACTTTAACATCTCCATTTTGATCTTTATCTTAAGTAGAATAATATACGTGACATTTATGTTCCCTGATTTTGAAGTTCCTGATTCTTATGTTCATGATGATGATGATGATAATGATGATGATGATGTTCATCCTTAACTGACATATATCATTATCATTCAATTCATTTACTATCTTTTCAAATCACACACAAATACCTTATTTCTGAGCCAATTTCTTATATTACAGCACTATTATTCATTATCTAATAATGCAACAATGGTCGATGTCATGCTACTGATTACTGCACCATTGATTTGATTGAACGCCCTATTTGTTTAATATTGTTTGTGACTTACCATATTGCTAACTTTTATTTTTCTTATCATAGTCATCATCATCATAGTCTTAAGATTCTATTACTATATTCCTTTTATATTTTTTTATTGGTAAAACTCCACCCCTTTTGGTTTTATTTACATGTTGCATTAATACACTACAATGGCACAATACAATGTATAATACAATACCACAATGGGATGTTATATAATCTCTTTGATTTATGATATATAAATATATATAAATATATTACATCCGTTGAGCATCACTTGAAACATAAGTTCTAATATTAGATTAAATGAAATAATTTGGAATACCGCAAACACATTAACCTCAGTAACTTCAACCCTCTGTAACTTGAAAATCTATATAATTTTATAGATTCTTAAGATTCGCTTATATTGATTTACATTATAAATGAACCTCTATAACTTGAAAACCTTGTTATCTTGAACAAAAATTTTGGACTGCAATATGTTCAAGTTATGGAAATTTATGTGTATATAATAATTATTAATTTAAATAGACATATGTTTAGAGCAGAATATTTTAACATTTCTATACATTAATTAATTACTTATTTCTGTTAACCGTTAATTCGATTATAAATACAAAAGGGATAAACAGAATTAAGAGACAACAGTACAGGGAAATCATTATTCAGTGCTGCAAACAGTGACCGCATCTCTCGGGATTATATGATGAAATCAAAACTAACATTGGAGTTTGTTTCTGTTGTTCTTAAGGAACAAAAGTGCTGATATTTCCACTTTTCAAATATCTCATACATTTAGTTAGGGTTAAACCTTTGAATTTTATATCATATGCCTATACATGTATTTAATAATTCATGTTATTATATACAACATTATTAAATTATACTGGTCTCAGGTGATCAAATTTAGTCGAAACAATTAAAATATAAAAAGAAAATTACAATATAATTTTAATAAAAATTTTCTATATACTTATTCAATGTACCGTTTGTCCACATTTGGACATACTCTTGTCTAACGTTTGACAAGACATGACCTGAGACCCGTATTAAATGTTAACATGATTAAATTACTCGTTGCAAATTTGAATGAGTTTCTTAAGTAAGAAATTATTTATTTTGATCTTAACTAAAATAATCTTAAAATATTCATTAAAGAATACAGAGTGTTCATTATAAAAGTGTTTTTCTGCACATACTGAATCATTACAGCGCCACTATGTGCTAATACAGTAAAAGAAAGTGTCATACACATTTTCACGTCCGCCATTATTATTTATATTTTAGTGCATCAAAAATGGTTTAAATAAACTATGTCCATGTGATAGAACCTCAGTGAGAGCATAATTCAACGGTTTGTACATAAATAATGTCAAAAATTATAAAAATTGGTTACAATTCGCTATGCTATAAAGAATTGAGGTATTACAATATATAACAAAGATTTTGACGTTATTTTGATTAATAATTCGAGGAAATACAATTGCATAACGTACGTCATCGATGGCAGAGCATTATTTAAGGGTTCACTCAGTAATAACGTATAATTATATAAAATGGGGTTAAGATACGCTGTACTAAACTCAATTAAGATACTATATTATGTAATAAACATTTTAACGTTATTTCTGTCTGAACCTTTAAATAATGCTCTATGATCGATAACATATGTTATTCATGGGGACATAGTATATGAAACCGAGGGCCGAATTATTTTTAATGGCCGATTGAAAAAATTTTGAAAATTTACTGTAAATTCTATATAATGCGCTGTTTTAATTCAGAATGTGCAAAAAACACTTTTATAATAAACACTCTGTATACAGAAATATACAGAAAAGCATTTTCTTAAGTCAGTTTAATCATACAGACACTTCAATCCTATTATTGAATTTATTAATGCCTTTCGCTAAAAGTCTATGTTTGCATAGGTTAAGACAGTTAAATTCGAAAATGTGATATAAATTAAAACTTCTAATAAAATTCTACTGGAATATTCATTTGATATAGGAACTAAATTTAAAACAAAAGCAAACTATTTGACCTTAAAAATTATGAAAAAGGACTAGAACTGAACATATTGAAAATTCTTTAATTTTATTCCAGTAAAAATAATCTTGATATTTCTTACAAGTAAATGTCTATTCATAAATGCTTCTAGTTATTCTCGATAAGTTGAACAGTCTAAAATAGGCTATATTATTTGATAAATTTGGCAAATATAAGCTATGAAAATAATAAGGTCTGCTTGTATCGTGCACACGCCAATTGAATTTTTAAAATTTATAATTAATAACTTAAATCATTGTTGTAACCGTTGGAAAATTACAAACAGAATTTATATTGTTGCTGCAGTTTTAATTTATATATATCTATATAATTTATCTATTTATGGCTATCTATATATGATTTTTGACTTTAATTACAATTGCAAAGCATTGGGAGCATCAGCATTAGTTTTGATGTTTTAAAAATTTTTAGAGATTTTTCAAAAATAAAATAATTAACTTTTGGTAATAACCAAAAAGTTTAAGTTTATATTTTTGAATCCTCTTTACTCATCTCATTTTCGTTAAAATCTATTTCTTGTTAATTCGGCACAAAACTTTGCTATTTTGCTATTTGTGCCAAAATTATTGACATATCGAATTAAAAATCCCCTCCTTTAACATATATAAATTTTAAAATAAATTCGTTATTTCAAATCGAATCGAAAAATGAAATTACGAAAACATTTTATTTAATACGTTATGCAAAACTTTTAAGAGGTTTGACTTAAGCCTGTTTTTGTTTTAATTAATACAGATGGAGAATTAAATGAGGGAACACCAATAAAGTTTAATGCATATATATAATAGAAAAATATTTATTATGTGGGATTTAAACATTTAATTCTCAATTAATTCTAAAGTAAAATTCTAGTTTAGTTTAGTTTGTAAAGTATTAGAGTAATATTAAGTACACTTAGTATACTTCTGTATAAATTTATGTCTGGAAATTATATTCGAATAAATAAATCATAAATGTAAATATGTTCCGAATCGGACATAAAAATAAACATATATGTATTTTAATGTGAAAATGTGATATGAAAATCTAGTGCCATAAAATAAAAATGGACATAATATTAGCAATAAAATGTAATTGATCAGCGACCAGAAAGAGAGAGATAACTCAAGTTATGTTTTTTTCAATTTTTATTGCAATGCATTCCTTAAACCCTATAGAATATCATATTAAAATTTCAGGATATTATTCTACGGAAGAAATTAGTTTAAAACCGGAAATTTCAAATTTATTTTCTGTTATTTCTATGGCATTTTAATTTTTAAAAAAGACAAAAATATAATATGAATGTATTGTATTACTGACTGTGTAAATGATAAAAAATGAACTTTTACTATATGTGCGCTGAAAACTTTAAACCCGTTTTTCTCAAATACATGCATAGGGTACTTATCTCTCTCTTTCTAGTCTCTGATCAATTGTATAACTAATAAATGTGAATACCATATTTCCTCATTTTGATTTATATGTATCTGTTTATACTAAAACTAACAGTATGTCGGTATGTCGGTATGTCGGTATGTCGGTATGTCGGTATGTCGGTATGATTCGAATTATACCGATTATAGACTAAGAAATAGATGGGGCATTTCAAAATTTCTTAACCGTTAACCGCATGCATTTTTAGCACCTTAACCATTAACCGCAAATTAACCGCGAGGGTATCCAATGGTTAGCCTAAATTTAACCGCGGTTACACCTAAGATTTCCCCATCTATAGGCTAAGGTACTAAAAAAATAAAAAACTGATTTGATTAAAGTGCAGCAAAAACTAAGATTAAATTTTAATATTATCAACTTGTTACTAATCTATCTCTATTTTATAATGCACATATATTAATGTTTTCAGTTAAATTTGTCAATTTTTAATTACATTTATAAGCATAATTATATACATAGATTTAATCTATATGCTGTTACTGTTAAAAAAAATTTGAATTGAATCGTTTGTAGGATACAATAATGTGAAGTTTGAGAAAATGCTCAAATTCGCGGAGATACGGTATTATAAAATGCTATGATAATAGTCTGTCACATATTATTGAGCAAGATTCAATGACTTTGGAGGGTGCAGACTAAATATTCTCCAATTTTCTAGGAGAATGTTCTAGGATTTTCTGTGATTGTCATTTTTATTTATTTTTCTTAAAGAATGCGAATATTTTTATTTACGTCAATTTTCTTGAGGATCTTTACGACGGGGAGAGGATGACGTATACTAAATCACCTTACATTACCTTTTGTCTTAAGCTAGAATATAATAATGCAAATAATAATTTCATATTCTGATTATCATGATAAATTATAGCGTAATTTATATGTGAATTATACAAATTGAATAAAATCGAATTCAATTGTAATATTGAATTTTTCAAACATTTAACATCACAATAAGAATTTATAATCAGAATAATTTACTTATCATAAGACTACTCTTATAATAGTTTCACGAAAATATTTAAATATATTTAAATCTGAAAATTTTCAACGAATTTTTCACTTCAACTCTTTCAGTCTTATTTTATGGTAGTATTATATATTTCACAATGATATATATATATATATACAGAACCTCAATACTCATTTTTACCGGCAGACCATGAAATGAAGTTAAACCTCAAAAACTTGAATGTCACTCAAAAAGATTTCACCCTTAAAGATGAAGCAAAAAACCATTTGTACGGTTCAATGAGTTTTTTTGTTTTTTACTATGAAATAGTATTATGGTATTATATAAGGGTCTTGTGTATTGAGTGTTCTCATTTCACTGATTTTTATCGTGAAAAATTTATTTTATTTTTGGCAGAAATTTATTCGAAAATTTTTATTTTCTTATTTAATAGTTCATATGTTTGATTCTATGAAAAGGTGTTTAAGAGTTTTATGTTCGTTGACGAAGTTTACGACTCTGTAGATATATATATATATACACACACACATATATACACATGTATACTTAGATATATATCGGCGAATGCTTTTATGGGTATTGTATTTATCTTTTCATTGCATCAATAGTTAAAAAAGGTTTTAGTTTATTGTGTTAATTACGCTTTTCAAATTGCTATTAATCCGTTGCAGTGCATTCGTCTCACACATTAGTGTTGTCGGGTTTATAGTTTTGAACTGTACAGTAGAAAATACAAATGTCACAAATAATACAAACTAGAGAACGAAAAGTTAGCAAATTTTCATTTCCATTCCATTTCATTTCCACTGAAATTTCCAATAGAAATTTCATTCCATTCCATGGAATTCCATTTCCATAGAAATTCCATTTTCGATTTTTAATACAAACAAAACTATTCACTTTAACTAAATTAAACTAAAAATTTTCATTATTTCAAAACTAAACTAAAAGAATTATTTGAACATCTATTTATGTTATTGTGGTTTATATGTATTAAATATATATTTACAAATTTTGTAAATATATTTTACACTTAAACCCCTTTAACGTGATCATATTACGATGAAATTTTTTTGTTACAGTAAAGAGGATTTCACTTTAGAGAGGTTAAAATAACAAAAGTTTTTATTATCTAAGTTTGGGAATTTGTTTATACTAGAGAGGTTATTCACGTTATAGAGGTGTTCAAGTTAGAGAAATATATGTGTACTTAATTTTATATATTATCTATAAGTTGAAAGTTCTAATGTGAAACGTATATAAACGGAAAAAATAAAAAATAGACATATAAATACAAACATCAAAAGCCTTTTTAGAGCCTTCAGAATTTTAGTGTGATTTATTGCAATGACCGGACAAAACACATAGAATATCCATCAATTTTATACATATTTTCATGTTTAATGGTATTAAATGATAAATGTTATTTATTGAAAGACATGAAATGGAAATACTGATAAAAATATATAAAATTTATGAAAATCTTATGATAGTATGCAATAAATTATTAATACATATGTATAAATAATTAATATATTATTCAAGAAAAGTAAATCCTAACATATTACAGAGGGTAATTCACTAATATGTGAACACTTTATTTGTATCAGTATCTCTATTATGCGCGCGTGCATCGTCATGTAATTGACCGTGCGCCATGCCAAAGGGGTTAACTGACATGTGCCTCAATATGGGAAAAACAGGTTTAAAGTTTAGGCACACATTGAAACGTATGCATTTAAAGTATTGAATCTTAAATATTATATTAAATTAATATTCACGCTCAAAATTAGAATTAAATAATGATTTACTAAATATTTTCCATAGAATGTTATGCTGAAAATTTGATATATTTTCTGGGACTTCAGTAATGTAAATCTAACGTTATTTTAAAGAAACTGTTAAAAGCCATTAACCCCTTTGGCATGACGCACGGCCAATTTTGTCACATAAACACTTTTATCTTTTGATAAAAAATCTTTAAAAATGTCAAAGATATGCCCACCAGAAACGGATCTCTCAGTTTTTTAGTTTCCAGAGGTAAAATTATTAAAATGTCCTCTAAAAAATTATCTTTAAAATTAAAATATAAGAAAAACATATTTACATAAAATACAAATTATCTTAAGTTATTGATTAAAATCAAAATAAATTATACAAAATTGCGATTTTTGATAGTTTTTGAAAATAATGTTGATTTTACATAGAATTTTCCATAGAATTTTCCATAGAATTTTCCATAGTATTTCCATAGAGTGGAAACTTTTAAAACTCTGTTTTTGACTATTGACGATAATGTTTTCGGTATTTTTTAAGATTGATAGGATCACACTGTATAATCATAGACTTAAATATTTACGCAATAATTGGACAAAATCTCATAAAGAATGCACGCGCTCACAGTATAGCAAATAATACGAATAAAGTGCTCATATGTTAGTGGATTACCCTCTGCACTTTATAAATATAATAATTAATGCATGTTTTATTGATGAACTCTAAAATACACATAATGTACACCTTAATTTAGATTTGTCTCTTAGAAAAAAGTGAGACATAAATGTAAATCAGACATAAAAAGAATCGTATTTTAATGTGAAAGTTAAAAATGATCTCAAAATCCGCAGACACAAAACGAAAAAAGACACAAAATTGATAGAACATAAATCTAAATTAAGGTGTATATATAAATGAATTTTATATTATATTAATTAAATTGCGAATGATATTAAAAGTTTGTGTTCTTAAAGAATGATCATTAATAAAATTTGAATTTTATTTTTTAATTTAAGTAATTGAATGTTTTGCTACAATACTTTTATTGTATTGTACCGTATATTGTATTGTGTATGGTATTTTATTATTTTTAATGTTAACATCTCAATCCTTTATAGTATATCGTAGCGAATAAATAACATTCATTCATATGTTTATATAAAACTTTCGTTTGTATTAAAGGATTTAATTTTCTGGTTTTTCTATTTTAATTTTTGCTATTAGCATATTACACGAAAATGCACTTTACCATTAAATTTTCATTTAAATTATGCATTAAACATGTAAAGACCACAATAATGCTGCGACAGGAATTTCATCATTTTGATAATTAAAGGGGTGAATTAAAGGGGTGAACATAAACATGAATAAATATAAATAATTATTGCTGAACACAGTTTTACTCTGCTTTTGTACTTTATTATCAGAGGGTTCATAAATTTATGGTCATATTTTTTTCGAGTTAAATTTACTATTTTTTAAAAATATTTAATTAACATTAAAATCCTATGGTATTTTCTGTTCAATTTAATTATGTAAAAACCCGTACAACAAAATTTAACATTAAAAATATAATTTTTCAGATTCATTCCGAATATATGAGTTTTATGTTCTCTAAATCTGCATCCATAAAAGTTCCCATCACTATAATAAAATCAAAATCTAAAGTTATATAATTCTTTAAATGGAGTTTATATGGTATTAAAATGTACAGTGAAACGTCTTTATATTAAAAGTTTTTTAATTAAAGAGATGATTTTTAAAAAAAAGTTTTTATTTTTATTTAAAGAGTGTTTATTGCAAAAAAAAACTTTTTTATAACAGAAAATTCATTTAAATTTGCATTTATTTTTAAATTAAAATGTAAATATTCTATTAATGCTAATAATATTCGTGATTCGGTGCAAAGGAATACGTAAAAATGTTAAGTTATTGAATTAGAAGAGAATTTAATTCAAAATCTATATGCTGATTATATTGTGAGGGCGTATAATTTGAATTGAGAATGGAAATACATTCAAAAACTCTATAGTATTTTCTGAATTAAATATGCTTTAATAAAATTACCGTTTCACCAGACAATTTCAGATGAAATCTCATGTTTCAATGCACTGCATTTGTATGAATCAAAATATATTAAATTATGTAATTTTGTTCTTCTCTAGAACATACATATATCCATATATTTACGGTACATTTACCCTTTTCTCAACGTAAATATGGGAGTTTTCATGACTGTTGCAATCCTATTTTATTGGTAAAAATATTAATGAGCTTTTTTGTTGATTAAACAAAAAAGGAGTACACTTTTGTTATAGACACAAAAGATTTTATACAATACAATTATATTATTTCCCCATTGTATTGTTGGTTATTCATTGTCACTGTATAAAATGTGTCGAATCAATTTTGCCAAAGACAACATGATATTCAACACCCTTTAGCAATTACCATAATAAAATTATTTTTTAATAAATTTAATAGTTTATTGCATGTGTATATTGTGTTTATTGCATTAGTATATTGTAATTTTTACTCTATTATATTACAATAGAAATAACATTTAAACACATGACTCAATTAATCACTCGCATAATCAGATAATAGAGTTAAAGAAAATTCTTATATAATTCTTATATAAATTCTTATATATTATATATTCTTATATAAGAATTCATTTGAAATTCTCGAAACATCAAAAGAATGTGTGATTTTTATAAAAATTCTATTCGATTTCATTGGATCGTAACCGTTTTCTTAAAAATGGTTTTTTTATTATATTAAATACAATTTTAGTCCTTTGAACATCAAAGTCTGTATTATCACATACTTAAGTTTAGAGTGCGAAATTCCCGCTGCGAATACACACACATATTTTACAATAGAGAATGATAATGTTGAACTTTAAAAAGTTCCAATTAAACTTAAACCTCTCTAACGTGATAATAGTGCTGCGGAATTTTTTGTTCACGTTATAGAGGATTTTACGTTAGAGAGATTTAAATAGCAAAGGTTTATATGACTCGAGCCTAAGTATTTTTTCACGTTAGAGAGGTTATTAACGCTAGAGGGAGTTCACATTAGAGGGATTTAAGTGTATTAATTTAGTTACATTTAAAAATTTTGAAATTATTTTTTAATTTGAAATTTTTAAATTTAATTTAGTTGTGGGATTGATCGCCGACCTATAAGAACCCCCCTGCGTACCATACACATGTATTTGAGAAAAACGAGTATAAACTGAGTGAACACACAGTAATCTCATTATATAATACATTTTTATTAAAACAAAAAAATCTACGAATTTCCGGTTTTTATCTGAATTCTTCCATTGAATGATATGCTGTAAATTTAATCTGACATTCTATGAGGTCAAAGGTATTGATTCCAATAAAATTTGAAAAAACATGATAACTTGACTTGGGGGTTCTTATAGGTCGGCGATCAATTGTTTAATTAAAAATTGAAAATTTATTTCCGAAAAAAATCCAATTTATTTCCGCTTTTATTATTAAATTCAATTGGTTATTGACAGTTACAACATAACAATTGCCAAAGTATTGGTTTTTTATATCCTAAAACACTAAACATTCTACGGAATAAATACCCTGTATATACAGGGTATATATACAGGGCATTTATATGCCAAAAGCTTTTTTCCAAAAGCTTAAACATCCGTTGGTGATAATTCACCCGTCCCAAAGTAATATTAGTTAATTGGCATCGATGCAATCACACTAAATAAATCACCGGCGGCATACAACACTTGAGCCTCTTTTAGTCATTAGTCCTCATGGGAAGTTAATCTCACTAAATTGACAGAGAATGTTCACGTTGCAATAGAAAGGTGTGTATATATTGAAAATAAAGCCCATCTTATGGTGTTTGGCATTTGATAATTATGACTCTGATCCTAAAGTTCTTGTGTCTTTAGGATATCCCCAAATGCCATTGGGTCAATATATTTCGGTTAAAGATGCAAACAGATGTTACCGTTTCAAGTAAATTATGCTGTAGAATCCCTGATCAATAATGTATAGGAATTGATTTATTTTTTCTTAAATGTTTATTTTTATCCTTTTAAATAAAGTAAATTTAATTAATCATAATAAAAATTATTCATGTAAAAGAAAAAGATTTATTAGTATTATTATATACATGAATATAGCAGAGTAAAGCTGAAAAATATAAAATAAAATTATGTATGCAAATTTTAAACCAAATATTTTAATGGATTCATTAACACATTTCTGATTTTAAATGCATGCTGACTATTGTTCATGTTTATATAGAAGATATATAGAAGATACATGTTTTTAGCGTTAACAAACAAAAGAAATATTTCTATATACATTTTATGGAATCAGGGTTCGGCAAAGTCCGAAAATTTTTTAAGACTTGGAGGGCCAGGTCTATTTTTTTCTAAAGGTGATCAACTTTGTACTTTTTTATGCATTTTTCTTAAGCAATTTTCTTATTTTTCTAATTTTCTCTGAGGAAAGGCTACGATTTTTTAAAGTTCTGAAGGTAGGTTGACCCCCAATTTGCCTAATGCTGTATGGAATTCAATGGAAGTAGAAACTTTTCCAGTGGAATGGAATGACATAAAATTGGCATTAATGTTGTATTCACTGGAATAGAATGGAATTTCCAGTGGAATGGAATGGAATGTAAAATCTTTAACAGAAGTGCAATTCAATGACATCCAAAGTTAGCTTATTTTACGAACTCATATTATATCCGCATAATAAAAACAAAAATTTCAATGGAATTATATGGAATGGAATGACAAATGTTTTATTTACAATGAAATTCAATGGAATTTCATTCTGAAAATAGCAACGAATATTTTGAATATTTATTTGTTAGCTTAACTTACTAATTAACATGTCTATGAAAGAATATGCTAAAAATGTATATATGAGAATGTGTGAATAAAGGGTTTAAAGTTAAAGGAAATTAAAAAGGAAAAGTTTTGTTTTAAAGATTAATATTATTATTATTATTATTATTATTATTATTATTATTATTATTATTATTATTATTATTATTATTAGTTTAGTTGTGATTAAAATTCATGATTTTTTAGAATTTCCCATTAAAAGGCATATCAAAAATTTAATATATTATTTATTAGGAGTCTAAGGGGCTGTATTATAATAATAAATTGAGAAATGCGTTTAACTGTATTAAGATTGTTTTTCCAGACGGATATTAATGTTAAATTGAGATTAGAGAATTATTGTAATTTTCCAGTATTAAATTTGTAACCACTCATTGACCAAACTACAAATTATATAAACCAAGGATTATATGTAATTTTATAAATTACAGTATATAAATATAAAAGCAGAGTATTATTACGGCAAATTTTAAGAAATGAATTTATTTAAAAAATATTTAAAGGTTTTATTGTAAATACTAACATTATCAGTATGATATATTAATACAGAAAGTATCAGTAAAATAGTAATAGATAATAATAATTAATAATATTCCGAGCATCTAGGATATGTAACATATGCTCCATGAATAAGTTAACCCTTTACGCATAAAACATTAATAGAAATGTCCGGTGAAAATTTTATTTTATTCAAATAACCACATGTTTGGCCCCCATTTTAATCCATGCGATTTTTTCTTGTGGGGATATAGAGTTTAAAGAAATTAAAATTTACAATTAATAAAGAAATTAAAATTTACAATTAATAAAGAAATTAAAATTTACAATTAATAAAGAAATTAAAAATATTTCTTTAGAACTTTATAATAAAGTAATTGATAATTTCTTAAATCGGGTATTAATGAATACTTTTTTTATAAATTATAATCAATAATTGCATTAAAATTAAATAATACCGATTGTTTTTAAATAAAGAGAACTCTACACATGCACCATTAACTTACATATGTCACACCATTGACTTGTATATGTTATATTTTACGTGTAAAAACATGTGTTTGTTTATGTTTACATAAATATATATTTATAATTAATTAATTAAAATAAATTATTAATTTAAAAAGTCAAATATTTTTTTATAAATGAAAGGATGACATTAAAATTAACTTTGAAATATTCATTTATCTATACATAAACATATATGCAAAATAAGACATAAGTGAATGCGTAGGTTCTCCTTATTTTCAAACAGACGGTATCAATAGATTATCTTATATCGAATATATATAAAATTGACTGAATGCTGCATGCATATGGGTTCGCGGAACATGTGCTATAAGAGTGTACCGGTAAATTTTCAGGCTTAAATTATACAAAAACTTGCATAACTTGAACGAATCGCAGTCCAAATTTTTTTTCGAGATTAGAAAGTTTTCAACTTATGGAGGTTTTTTAAATAATGAGAATATATTGAATTAAATCTTGTGAATCTGTTCAAGTTATAGAGGATTTCAATATATGGAGATTTTTGTGTATTAAAGAAATGATCACTCTAGAAACAATTGCTTGAATATATATTCCATGAAAGGAATGTAATCTAGAATTTAAGCATCAGCTCTAGAATGCTATCATTTTCTATGGCATCTCTTTGATGTGCACATTTAATTAACATTAAATTCTCCGTTAAAAATAATCAATTTTAAGTGTATTAAACTCGTAAAATGTGCAATTTTTTTTAGAATTTCTTAATTAAATAAACGTAATATGAAATGCGTATAATTTATTTATATTTATATATATTTATATTAATGTTATTAATATATTTAATATTTATATATTTATATTCACAAAAATTATAATGACGTTTGATGTTGATTTATGCGTAGGGATTTGTTTTTAATGAAATTTTCAATTTCATTGTTGCAATGAATCAAATTCAAAAATGATATATAACATTTTTGTTGTATTTTATTTTTTCTTTATTAAAAATAAAATATTCAAAACAATTGAATTAGAATTGCATTAATTATTTTTATTGCGGGTCTCAGGTGACCAGATATGGCAGGAATAATTTAGATTTATAGGGCTATGTTCAGAGATAAGTCAAATTGTTTATAATATCTATATTATGTCTAAATTTAAAGAAAATCATTTGAAATCATTTGTAATTTAATTTAAAGGGAATTTCGTATTTTATAATGAAATAATAATAATTCATTTATGTAAAGACAAAATACAATACAATTCAATACAATGTACAGATATTGCAATATTACTATGAATTTTAATCTCTTCTCATTTCTGATATATTTTTGAATGTTCTGCTTAATTGAGTGAGTCCGTCGTGCAATTAAACGGAATTGGACAAAATGCAACCTGAGAACTGTTCTTTTTATACAAGATAAACTATTATATACATACATACATGCATTATTCGCCAAGTGGGGTCCTGCTAGGGTGTGGGTAGGGTGTAAGACTCTTAAGCTAGACCCTGCCCCCGGCGAAAATTTAAAAAAATGAAAAAATTGTCTAAGAAAAATGCATAAAAAAGTGCGAAGTTGACCCCCTCCTAAAAAATTAGGAAAAAAGTAGGTTAGACCCCCAAGACTTGAAAATTTTCCGGACGTTGGCGAACACTGCATACATGTATATAGTGTAGCATACATGTATATATTGTAGCATACATGTACATGTATAGACTTTATATATAACAATGTGTAAACATTTATAAAAAGGAAACTTTTTTTTCAATTTTTCTACTTTTTTCAATTATCTTTAATATATTTTATCTCATATATTATTACATGCACAATATTATCTGAGAAAATAAAAGAAATTATACCTTTAGGTGTTTACATCAGCGGATCGCTCATCTGAAGGGAAAAAAGATGTTTGTATCATGACTGAAAAGGGAAACAGCGTTAAAGCATCACCGATACAACCGCCTTCAGATAGTGGTGAATTGGATCTTCGCCTTTTGGAAAAGAGATATCATCAAATGTTACGGCATTCTCTTCTCACCTCATTAATTGTCGCGAGCGTTTTGTATGCCTTCATTTATATGGTTATGCGTTTCGTGTTATTGACACAGGAAAGTGTAAGTTTAACACTATAAAGACAATTAATGTTTGAATTGTTTAAATGGTGCTAACTTTTGTCAGTATTAAACTGCTAACTTTTGTTGAATTCATTTTTACGTTTTCATTTGTTAATTAATTTGAAAAGATTTAAATAATTCTTACATTTGAATAATTTTAGTAATGATAATGTCGATGAAAATGATAATCAAATTGATTTAAATTGCTTTTGATTATAAAAAAAGGACTTTTTAAGTCATATGATTTAGTAATTTAATTATATCCGGTTTTGTGATTTATCTTTTTAATTAAATTAAGAAAGTTCAATGATTTTAATATTTAATTAATACAGAATCTGTAGTTAAATGTTTTTAATCACAAATCAAAATACATACGGTATTTTTTTGTAAAATTTGTAATCTGTTGAATTGACCCGTAAATTGTTATAAAAGAATTCCAAAAATTTCTTATTGAATTATTGAAATTTTAATTTTATAGGGATTTGATAGTCCATTAGCATATAGGAATATGAAGAGTTTGTAATTGAAATGTTATTCATGTTTTGTTAGTTTAGAGATACTTAAGTCTTAAATGTTTTCTAATAATAGCATTGTTTTATATAACACAAAATGTTTCAGAAATAATGTGATACTTATACTTTAATGAAATAGTTAATTAAAACGAGTGAAAAGAACTGGTCCTATGCAAGTAAATGCCTTTCTATAGTAAGAAATATGGTCACATTAGAGAAGTTTAAGTGTACACTTGAACCTCCATAACGTGACAATATTTGTTTACGATGGAGAGGATTTAACTGTAGAAATAGTAAATAGTAAAGGTTGAAATAGTAAAATAAGTAATAGGTTCATGATATTCGGATCTAATGTGTTTACGTCAGAGAGATTATTCACGTTTGGTAGAGTTCACGTTAGAAGGGTTTATGTCTATTTGCTTTTGTCTGTTTAAAAATCTCTTTAAAAGTATGATAAATATTTCTTTTAAATCTCTTTTCAATTGTAAAATAAATGCATATATATTTAGGGATTTCTGATAAAAAAGAGTCATATAATAATGCTAAAATCAGAATAGTAAAATGATGATCACAGCATTTATATAACACAATCCCATTTCCTCAGATCCAATTCATTGATACCCCTATTCTCAATGATTTTTTTCGGTAAATCCAATTGAGTACCTTATTTGTGGGAAGCGCATCACACACAGAGTGATCCCATTTATATCCCATTCTCACGACCATCTGTTAGTGAATCAATGATCATACCAATTTTATTGCTTTTTTTAGAGTCAAATAAAAAATGAAACGTCTTTATTCTTTCATTTTAAAAAGTGCCGATAAACTTCACATTCTTTGCCAACTAAATCTTATGGCATAATTTTTGACGCATTTATAATTACGCAACAATAATTGATAATTATAAAATTATAAAATTTAAAACTCATATCTTATTCGTTACTTTTTACTCATCACTGGTGACTTTTAGCCAATTTTATACATGACAATGTCGGAAAAGATGAGGTTTAAGTGTATTGTAATAACTAAAAACTTGCGATGAATCTAGAGAACTTGTTGAAAATTTAGAGCCAATAAAAAATTTTCAAAACACGCACTAAATTGGTCCAAATAGCTTAAGACCAAATTTTTTGGATTCACTGCAAGTTTTTAACAATAACCCACACATATACCTCACTTCTTTTGTACATATTTGGCATATTCTCATTTATATTGGATATAAAATTTGTTTATACAGAGACATACCTATTGATATGGATATTGTAAAACTAAAGTATATTTTCCATCAATAAATAAATTTTAAAACTATTTTGATGTGGAATATGCATTGGTTTTATAATGATATCTCTATACATATGTATATATATGTACATATGTATACATTAGTATATGTATTTTATACCTAAAATACTGGTCTTTTATCAGTTAGATTCTTAAAAATTACTTATAATGGAATAAATTTGAATAAATTTTTAGAATTTCAATGACTCAAAGAATTATTGAATAATAATATTAAATTAAAAGCAATATCCTTACATTAATAAATCTTCTTTTAAATACTATTTCAAAGGAATAGAATATTTTGTTATAAAATATAAGCATAAATTAAATTTAAAAGTACATCTTTAGAATTGTAAAGTCCCAACAAATGGATTTCAGCGTTTTATTATCGTTATAAATTCATTGAATTTATGTTTATTTCAATTTTTTAGAGTGTTAAGAGTGTATCAATAGAAAACTTTTCCATTAGTTTTATGTCATTTGTCAATGCATTTATATATTTAATATTTATATTGAAATATCCTTTTAAATAAAAATAAAAATACATTTATACATGTATTTTACTGAAAATTTTATAAAAACATTTTCATTTTTTCAATTCTATTTATAAATTCAATCTTTAAATTTGATTAATGACAGAGTTTTTTATTTCATACATCATATTCAAGTTCATTATTGCGTAAAATATTAGACACTAATGGATTAGATATAACGTGTGTGCCAAAATACAATATACAAATTTAAAAAAAATTTTTTAAATTAAAAATACAATTTATAAATACAAATTATAATTATAAAACTAATTTAAAAGTTCCATCCTTTAGCAGAGGGGTCAAAGTTTATAGGAGTATAAAACACGTGTTTTTAAATTGATGTTTTCATTCTAAAATTTTTATTTAAAAATAACTAAAAATGCCATTTTCAGTAAATGAAAAAGTGTTCATCATTATGCATATGCAGTTCCTATGGGTATGGTTTAGAGTGTGTGCGAAAGAAATTTAATGAAAAGTGTCTTTAAATGCCAAAATCGCGACGAATCTCATGGAGTGATTATAATTAAATTAAACTCATTACATTTAAAACTTTCAGAGATTATCTTTATACTCAATTGAAAAAAATGTCAAAATTATAATTTACTTAATTTAAAAAAATTTTCGGTACACTATATTTTGGCGCATACGTTATGAGAAACATTATAGAAAAGGTGATTCGATACATATTAACCTTTGCAGTGTACACTTTATTCAGAAAACATTTCAATAAGTTGAATTGCGTCATGATAAAATCATGATAAATAAATACACATAGACTCCTTTAACGCAGTATAGTCAGTGTTTTACAAATGCCCGTGCCTTGGGAATTGGGCGTTTTGCGCCCGCCCAAAATTGGGCAAAAGATGGGAGTATATTTATTAACTCAGCTAATTTTTAGCGGGCATGCAAGTGCCGGGCGAAAGTGCCGGGCGAAAGTGCCGGGCGAAAGTGCCGGGCGAAAGTGCCGGGCGAAAATGCCGGGCGAACGCCCTAAAATCTGGAAGTTGATTTTGATGGCGCGGGAATTGTAAATCGCTAAGTATAGTGATATGTGCACCCCTTACTAAATACATATGTGTGTATTGTAGTATATACGCATGCCCAATATGTGTTAAAACGCGAGTAATACTAAATAACGCTCATTTTTATTAACAGAATATTTGTGCCTTTACATATCAGTTATTATTCTCCCATTCATGCATTCAGCGACGTTAATACTGTAAGAATCCATTTTCTATCGTTTCAACCCTACAAAGCTATGAGTTTATTATGTAATTTTCACATGTCACTATACTGCTCTAACGTAAAATCCTCCCTATCGTAAACAAAAATTTTCCGCCACATGATCACGTTCGAGGTTTAAGTGTATCGACGTTATTGTTGATTAAGGCATACGTATGTTATTATTTTTTGTCTAAAGTTATGGTTTTATAGATTCTATTGAAATACATACAAACCTCTCTAATTTGAATATAAATAAGTTTTCGATCCTAATACATTGTGAACATTATAAAAGTAACAAAGAGCAGCACACGCATCCGTATCACTATCGATCAAAATGTATTGCATAATAGAAAACATGTTCATAATGCAGAGGTGGTTAAATAAAATGCATGTAAACTAACACGTGACCATATTGCGAAGGAAATATTTGTTTACGATAGAAAGATTGGAATAGCAAAGGCTTATATAAGGCTTGACAAGGACCTAAGAAATTATTTACGTTAAAGAGGTTATAGGAGTTTATGCGTATTAAGATAATGAACAATTTAATTAATTAATTTTTTGTTAATCTTAAAAAAATAAAAATCTAAAATTGCAATTCCATAATTAAAGTAAATACAATTTATTAACTGTAATATAATATTTGTGATAATATATTATAAGTGAAAAAATTAACTAAAAGCCGATGGATACCAATAGAAAGAAACAAACTTTTTGCATTATATTGATGCGGAACGTGTGGTGCTTTCTGTTAGTTTTATAACGATTATACTAAAGTAGAAATTGTTATTTCAGCTTTTATAACATAAAAAACTTCTATTGAGATGTGTTTGCGACCAGAATATATTAATAGAATAAAGATTTATAAAGGGTCATTATAATTAAAGGAGAATGACATTTGCATTCTATGGGCTTCACTGCAATGCAACAGCATGCAGTAGTGTAGTAAAGCATTGCAGCGAAGCCCATCGGGTGTAAATGTCATTCTCCTTTAATCGTAATTACCCTGTACATTATATAAGTACCTATATATATTACATATTATATTTGTCTTATGTCTGTGAAAACATTTCCACATCAAAACATAAAATTGTGTAGATGTATATAAAGGTAGCATCTTAAACATATTTTGTATTAAGAAATAAATTTTGATGTTTTAATGTGGAACGGGTTTTAAAGATATAATAGATATACCCACAGTGTGAATATTTAAAATTAAATTTTTTCAAAAGGAAATGAATATAAATGAATCAATTAATTTTTAAATTAATTAATTCTTAAATCAATTAATTTCTTTAATTACAGGAACAATCAAAATCGACATTTTCTCAATCATACTCATCACTAAGTTCAATATGCATTCTCACGTCAATGATAATACTTATAGGACTTTATCTGATTATAAATCTATTACCCAATGAAATACTTTCAACAATATCAACACTCCCAATTGAATGTTCAGTCTCCTTAATTATTTGGATCGGCTCAACGCTAATCGCCACAATGGCGAGTGATGTCACGATTGTGCATCACATGTTTAATCAACAATTGTGGTTTAATTACAATTTATTGCCCCCAATTCATTGGGCTTTATTTGCAATATTTATTGCTGAAACAATGTTAGCGTTGCCCAAAAAGTTTACCGGACTCTTGGGATGTATCGTGTGCGTTGTCCAAGTGATGGTCGAAACCATTATCATACATCAAAGTAAAATTGAGATGTCAACGGTTTTGTGGAAAATTGTAATTTAGGAAATTATAATAAAATATTAATTTATATATTTTTCTTCTATTCAAAGGTAACCTCTGATGGAATTATGTTAATGACCGTACTTTTCGCTTCGATATACCATAAGCTTTTATTTAATATTGAACATTGTAAAACATTTTCAGGGGCTAAACAAGTGATAGATGATCGTATAAAGTTAGAGTTTGAAAGGGAACAGCAGGTATTTAATTTTATTATACATTTAAACCTCTCTAAAGTAAACATATTGCGGCGGAAAGTTTTGTTTAAAATAGAGGTTTTTACGATACAGAGTTTAATGGTAGTAAAGTTTTATGAGATTCGGGTTTAAGACTTTATTTGCGTTTAAGTATATTTACTTTAATGGAAGTTTTCATTATGGAGGTTTAAGTGTATATGGTAATTAAGGAATAGCGAAATATGAAATTTTCATGAAAAATCAAAAATTTTTCTTTTGAAATTTGAAATTTCATTTTATCAAAAATATTTTGTAATTTTAAATTTTTTTTATAAAAATATATTTGAAATTTTTTTTAATAAAATTTTATTATATTATCTGAAAAGTGCCGTCAATTAATATATTTTGTTCATTCATAAGGAACAACTGCTTCTTTCTGTAATTCCGGCATATATTGCGGCTGAAGTCAAAAGAAGAATAATGCTAAAAATGGCAGATGCGTGTAGTAATATACAACGACCTCCGGCTAAACAGAGATTTCACGAACTTTACGTTCAGCGGCATAATAATGTGAGGTAAAAATATAAAATGTTATTTAATTAAATTTCTAATTAAAAACATTTCAAAATTAATTCATTATTTTTTTAAATGAATTTTTTTAGAACATTATTTTAATTTACAAATTTACGGGTCTCAGACAGTGCCTCAATGGAGGGTCGTGACCGAAACAATTGTAATGCAATGCAATACAATGTATGTCCCGCGGTGATATTTAAATATTTGTCGCAAAATAAAACCCATTATTTTTTAATTTGAATAATTAATTGTTAATTAGAAACGGTACAGTAAAATCACATTATCAAAAACTAGTCTAAGAATTTATTTTTGCGTTTATTAATTAATATTAATTAATAAATGTTCCTCAATATACAAAATGTTTGTCCTGATATTGACACTCAATCGTATCATATTTGGTAATTTTGATCTGAGACCCGTACACAAATTAGTAGATTATATTTTAGTATCAATTTATGTATATCTATTGTCTAAAAAAATAGTGTAATATAAATGTAAATATGTCCCGAATCGGAATTAAAATTAAGATTATTTAATGAAAAAATAATGAGTGATTTTTAAAAATGCGTAAATAAACTGACATAAACAGACATAAAAGCGACCGGACATAAATTGGTACTAAAGTGTATTCTTTCATTTCTAATTAAAAAACTTTAATTATAAAAAGTATTATTTAATCCTCAGCATCCTCTATGCAGACATTGTCAACTTTACTCATCTCTCAGAGCAATTAGTATCTGCAGAATTGGTTCGTACACTCAATGACCTTTTTGGGAGGTTCGATCAACTTGCACAGGTACGTCAATATTTATACACTTCTAGATGTATATGTTTGAGAAATTATATGTGACAAATTAATATAAGAATTACTCTCTTCTATTGTTTATTTTCGTTTATGTTCGCCTCTCATTCATCTTTATTATTCCCATTTATTACACTTATTTCCACTTATATTGAGATGACTTTTCTTGGAACTACAATATACAGAGTGATCAGAAAATTCATATACAGAATGACCATAGATATGCTCAATAAAAAATAACTGAAATGTGATACGTTAAAATATTATGACATTTTATAGGGTACATATATAAGTATATATTTTTATAGTGTATTATTTATAAATGTACCGATTTATTTCGCGTATAACGGACACCCCTTAATATCAAAAACCCTATTCTATTAAATGATACTAAAATTATTTAACGTGAAGAATGGTTCTTTGGTTCAGTGCAATCGGTCTAAACATTATGCATTCTAAAGATAACACTAATGATTGTAATGTATGAAAATATGGGTCTCAGGTCATAATGATTATAAACCGGGATAAAAATGGTATGCAAAAACTGTACATTCCGCAACAATCATTAAATAAATGACATAAAAAGTTATATTTTTAATTCTTCGATTAACGCACTATTTATTTAATAAATAATTCTGCGCCTTAATAATTGAGGTTTGATTGTGAAAAATCAATGATATATGAGTTATTGCAAAGACAATCAGAAATGAGCAATAAATAGAAATTCCAGAAATTTCGATCATTCCTCTACTCGATAAACGTGCACATAATATCAAGTTTATTAAGTGTTGCCATGTTTTTGGTATGTAAAGATACATGCATTTTTATATTTCATGAAAATTTAAAATCAGACTTGATTGAAATCCGGCATTTTTTGATTCCTGAAGGGAGTGTTGATTTTCAATTTATTCAAGAGGAAGGTCAATTTTGTCAAAATTGTCTGTGGGGGTCGGTCATAAAATCACAAAGGGGAGGGGTCAAATTTTGAGATTTTCCATAATATTCGCTAAAATATGACATTTTACATAAGAAAGAAAGACATGAACTATTACAATAGTCTATTAATTTGTTTCACGAAACATTTTTTACTTGTAATTTCAGTGATATTATGAATTTTTGTGTCGATTCGTCAATTACATAGGGGGGGGGAGGGACTAAATTAGATATTTTAAATTTTTGTAGTATCTAGTATAAATTAAAGCAAAGGAAATATTACATTTGAAGAAATTATAATGCTATAAAACATCATTTTATTAGTTAATTGCGATTTTAGAAAATAAATTTATTAATAATAAAATTGAAATTATTTGAGAAAAAATAGTGTTGTATTAAATAAAATTATATTTAATATGGTTTTAAATAGACGTAGAATAAGACAATAGGGATAAAAGTTAAAGCATGCATTAAATTCAATAAAAGCAATCAGTCCCATAGTTTTAGTCATACTGATTATGGGGAATCTGAACTTTAATTAAATTTGTTTTAAATTAAAAATTATTAAATGGTTTTGTAACATCAATAATCTGAGTCAATTCTCCATCAACGAGTGTTACCTGAGCACACGAACCGTCTCTAATATAAAATCGTTTATTATTCCCATATAAACACCATATTTTCTAATATTATTCATCCATGATTGCACAGTAGTAAATTTAGACATTATTTCATCTTGCTTGAAAACAAACACGTTATTTGCACTTCTATAATATAAATCTTCACGAGAAAAATCTTTATTATCTTTTATTGACATGAATGCACATCCGGTTGCCAACACTAAATCCCCGATTTCAGCCGTCCACTGAATGATTTCATCAGACGATATTCCTTTATAATGATTTTCTCCATTCCAAACACGTGCTTCAATAGTGAAATGCACTTTTCCGACACCATTAACTATATATTGATTTGGCATTAAAACGTTTTTAGTATACAATGGAAAGGCCTGTTTTAAACAATGACATTTGTCATATTACAAATTGAAATTGACCGTGCGTCATGCTAAAGGGGTTAATAATGGCTTTTAACAGTTTCTTTAAAATAACATTAGATTTACATTTCTGTGGTCCCAGAAAATATATCAAATTTTTAGCATATCATTCTATGGAAAATATTTAGTAAATCATTTAATTCTAATTTTAGCGTGAATATTAATTAAATAAAATATTTAAGTTTCAATACTTTTAAAGCGTGCAATTTAATGTAACACTCATTATTCAGATTTTTTAACTCTTCGGGCAGCAAAAAATTGTTTAAAAAGATGAATAATTAAAACAAGTGAATAGATTAAAATAAGTGAATAATGAGTGTATGTCTAAACTTTAAACCTGTTTTTCCCATACTGGGGTGTCAGTTAACCCCTTTGGCATGGCGCACAGTCAATTGTTGAATCCATTTATGTTTAGTTTGTGAACGACAATTTGTGTGATTCATTTTTATATATTTTAAGGAATACAAGAATTCAATTTATTTAATATTCTCAGAATTAGTATAGATTTTCTAGTTAATTACAGTGATATCCTATGTTATTTATTTAATTTGTCCTCCAATTTGTTTATAGTCAATTTAATGTAAATTAAAAGATTTTATTTTTTAAAGAAAACTAAATGATAGCATTCATTAGACGATGCAAATGTTATCTAATTTCACAAGAATTTCACAAAATATTGTATATATTTTATAAGTATGAAACAACTGATATACACTTTAGTGCCAAATCATCTTTTTGCTTTTATGTTTGCAGTTTTTGAAATCATTTTCACTTTTCCATTAAAATATATTTGTTATTATGTCCGATTTTGGGCATATTATATGCATTTATGTCCAACTTTTTGAGAAAGACATTCGCTTGACATAAATTGTTATTAAAGTATGTGTAATGTTTTTTATGTTCAACATTATGGGATGTTTTATATACATTAGTAATAAATCACAAAATAAGTAATTTACGTATTATATGAATTCATATGTAGAATTATTTAATTGATATACAAAATTTTCGATATTTTTTTCTTAGATAATGAATTTCTAAGAATATC
>LBFL01001061.1:0-14004 GCA_000988845.1 Hypochthonius rufulus
CCCCCCCCCCTCGGGACCCGAAAAAACCTACAGTCTGTCCGGGTCTGCACAATAGTAAATACATAAAATACACAGCATTTTTCAGTACATTTTATATATTCATAATTTGTGAATATTCCTGTAAAATAAAAATAAAAAAATGTTGAATTCGGCTCATCCATTATACTCTATGATATATTGCATTATAGGATCTTATTATTATTATTCTTATTATCATTTACGATTATGTTAGTGCAATTAGAAAAACCCTGTAACTGTGTCAATAACCTTTGATTCAAATAGTCCTATCAATAGGAAACTATTGAAAAATAATGATTTATTAATAATAAAAATGATTTCAAATCTATTGTATTGTTCAATCTATTCTTTTCAGAGTATTCATACGGTCGTACAAATGATTGTCGGACAAATGACACAGACATGTATAGCCGCATCATCATCATCATCAGCAGTACATGTATTTAGTTAGAAGAGGGATATAAGAAGAGCGTGTGTTATACTTTAGGTATCACATTCCCATTCTCATGAGGATCATTTATACGAGAGTCTGTCCTTTATTATTCTCTCGGAATTGTGATCCTTGACTTTGTGTATCATAATCCCGTGAAGAGTGTCATTTATGAGTTTCACGAAAATTTTACATAATTTCACACGAATTTATTTCTCATTTTTATTATAAATATGATATGATATGATAAATGACGTCAGAAAATTTCAATGAAACTAATTCCAACAGAATAATAACCCAAAAATGGAATTCGGAAGACACTACTATTATGCGCATCATTTCTTTGATTTGTCATTTTCCTTTTAATATCAGAGTCATTTTCCTCTTGAGACATCTGACTTAACATTTGCTACACATACACTGCACATATACTCGATGCTTAAGTGGGAGTTGTTATATATATGTTATATAAAGTAATTTCGTTGATTCGACAAAACTGTGTTCGCAAATCGCGATCATTTCCTTATGGTACAATATATTTCGTAACATATTTGGGTACAGATACTCCCTGAGCATTAATTAAATCGAAAAAAACTTAAGGGTATAACAGAAAAAATTACCCGCGATATGAGTTACCTCAATGATTACACTGAATACATTATATGCTGAGCATTTATATTTCTTATTTATATTGACTGACATTTTCCATGGAAACTAATTTATGGTATTATATGGTAAATTTAATGCTCACGAATGGTTTCCGCATTTCAAATACAAAAAAAACATTTCAATAAATAAAAAATCAGTGAAAGAATACACTTATCATTGTATTTTTCTCAACTCAATTCTTGAGAAACAATGGTTGAGTTGACTTAAACGAAAGACATATTCGTTTTCAAGTTATGGGATTATGCGATATTTCGTCTTTTCAGACGGAAATATATTATATGCATTGTCATATCATATTACTCAAGCATTTACTAACTCATATGCTAAGCAATTTTCTTGCCCCTTATGTCATGTACAATATTATATACGTAAGTTGAACCTCCTAATAAAAGTGTATCTCTGACATCACTTAGATGAGAACATTCGCCTCACATCCAGACATAGATATAAAAGTAGTATCATCTCAGCCAAATTTGAATGATTCGTTTTAGCGTATTATTTGCGAATATCTAAAGATAAGCCTATTCATTGCTATTATGCGTACCTTTTGCAATGAGCTACAATGTGCACATAACGATAGAGAAAGCGTACTGAAGAGATCGATTCAACAATGGAAAGGAAGCGTTTTACTCTGATGGTTTCCTTCAACCGGCAAAAAACCAGAATATATAATAAAAGATGTGTCTCAACAGTACTCTCTTCGAAAAATCATTAGGACGTCATCTCAACTTTGCATACACCAATGATCCCTGCTGCTGGAGCATTGCGTTTCTTAGCGGTATGAATACATTTGGTGGTGCGACTTAACGACTTAGAAAATCCTTCGATACCCAAAAACCATTTTATATTTTCTTCCATTCCTTATCCACTATAAGCCACTAAAGTTTACATTCTGCTCAACCGCTGTATTTATTAGCATCCTCTTTTGAAATATATCATGTATTAGTGTATTACTGTATTACTCGATTCTTTATCATAAAATTTAATATGATTTCTTTTTTGGTTGCACATGTTTATAAAAGACGGCTCAAGTATATGTGTTCGTATGAGATAAGAACATGAGTCTGGAATACAACACAATATGCAATGTTTAGAAAGTAAAAAACTCATTCTTTTGCTCTCTCTTTATTCACGTATTTATTTTCTTTTTGGCATCAGAGAAATAATTTTATTGAAAGTGTAATGCAATGAGATTAAAAGCAAATGTTCTGAGCTAAGGAAAAGTTAATGCTGAGAAATGCACAATGGAAATAGCGGAGGATAATTTAACTCAATTCGACTGATAAAACGTGCGCATATGTCGATTGGAGAAAAAAGTTGGATGCGGGAAAAGTTTTAATAATGGAGGATGCAACCGTTGCAAAGTGATGGCATAGCTCAACGTGAAGTGCACTTTAGACTTTTCATATTCACTGCTTTTAGTTTAAAATTTATGATGTTGAGAAGAACATTATGTCGGTACATCACACCTTTTAACTTCAACACGTGTCATATTTCTCTTAAATTTAAAAATAGCATTTAAATGCACATCCTTTTAAATGTTTGCATTAAGTTCTACATAATTATTGATAACGTTCACGAAATAACGATCATTTTAACCGATTGTTGCGAATCCGCATTCACATTAATACTACAAAAAGATTCCCAAATATTCGCATAGTATAAGTACGACTCTCTGTTGATATTGATCTTATTGATTCGGTGAAACTCCCCGTAACTCCCCACTTTTACTCTCTCTCTCTTATGTCAATGTATGCGAATCTCCCTTATCTCATGTGAGTATTGCTCGTATTTAGACGTGCCTCACATTGTTTGGTTCCCGTTCATTATCGGTAACACAACATTTGCTCTCGATGTGTGTCGAGTGCTTTTTTTTGGTTTTCACATCATCAGCATCTCATGTGCCATTCCCAAATAATAGCATGTATTGTATTTTTACAAAATACATAAATATATGAGAAAAGATATTCGTATATACGCATTTAATGTCATCATTTTATGATATTCAAACTCATATTATGGATATTAATCCCTTTGAGTAATAAGATACCGAAAAATTCCTTATGTCGAGAAATTACATTCTCGCATATATTGCACGACATGCACAGAGTACGCTATAATATTGTTTTTGTTGAGCACTCATCTCTCCTCTCCTCTTTCTCCATTTCAAGGCTCACCCCCACCCGCGGCAGAGAATAGATGTTTGGCATTATGAATGAGACCATTTAGAGAGACGCTTTTCATTTTGATTAAGACTTTCCCATCACATGTGCGGGCATTTACTTCTTGTGATACGTTTCGGGAAACAAAAATGTTCAATTGAAATGCCTTTCGCAGTGTCATCCCCCACAATCCATTTCCTTTGCAAAAGTGACCGTATATATCGAAATACATAATGTTAATACCGTTTCGGTGTTGTCCTTAGTGTTGTCCTTTCCTCCCGAACGTCATTTATATCATCCTCAAGGGAATGCGAAATGTCTTTTTATTATAAATACATCAATAGGATTAGTTTTTGAATGTGTATGTTTCGAGATTTCTCCTGAAGGAAAAGGTTTTTTCTGATTTTTCCCCACAAAATCATGTGCATCTCCAGTAATTCCAATTTTGCATGCCAATGCTGTCTCTGCCCTCCAAATTTGAGTCGTATATTTTATTTCATTTTTTGTCAGTGCAACTCTAACATCAGTGCACAGATAACCCAATATGACCGCCCCCGTTAAGCCTATTTCCATTATGATCTTTTTCAGTCTAACTTCAGATAAGCATCACTCTCTTTGGCTGAAAGAATGAGATTTTTATTTGAACTTTGGTCATTTCGTGTTTCTCTGATCTGAGAGTAAATGCAACGGCAAAGAAATGGGAGTGAAACGGGTAAAAACCATTACAATAATTTTGTTACATCAGTGAGTTTCATGTCTTTATTATTAAAGAGATCGTTTCAGTTCGGACCATTTCTACAGGAACTTTCCGATAAAAGTAACTAAAGTTATACGGAGGTCAATGGTCAGAAAAGTTTCCGGAATGAGGGGAAACAACAGAAGAAACAGTTAGTCCTTTATCCGGACCATTTACAGCACAAATAGAAATGGCATTTAAGATAGTGGAACCGACTTTCAATCAGACACAGTTTCAGACACTGCTTTAGTCACTCTTTGTTCGGTAATCGTACACATCACTATCGCACCCTTCTGCATGATTTATCATTTAAGCGAACCTCAGTCAATCTATTCCATTGAAATAAGTTGTGAATGTCTTATTCAATGTAAGAAAACGGATCGCGTCATATATCAGTGGCCGTATCGGTTCGAAGCCGCACATAAACAGAGTATTCTCTACAATCTCTGTATTAAGTAAAGTGGAATTTAGAATGCGCGTGAGACTTTCTTACAATACATCGACTTCGTGATATATAAGGAAGTGGCATTACGGGAGCAGAGCTCTCCGTATTCAAAGTTATCATGTTTTGAGTACGATAACTTAGAATTGGCACGAAAGCCGATCCCTCACATATCGGAATTCTCTTACACGATGAAAACATATTTGATTCTCTTACCTGACAAGAGACACGCTGAGTAAATAGAAGATCTTTCGCTTGAAACTGGATTTTGTTCAACAACTTTTAGTATATTGAATTGGAAAAAGATTAAGTGCAAAACTCTCGTCCCTTTTATCTTCTATTATTATAAAGAAGTTTATGAGAAAAGTTAAGTCTTTGTATAGACCAAACTAAACGCACCGCACAATACCATATCAGAACCACAGTCGTTCAGAATGTTCAATATCAAAATTGTTTAGAGTTACGGTGTAAGAGAATTGCACATTCTCAATTGAACCAAAGAGATTTGCAACACACACATTCAGAGTCACAGTTTAATGCGAGTTTCAAGAGATGGAAAATGTTAGAAAAATGCTATTTTTGAACAAATTTGTGCGATACCTGAGGGAACATCGCGATGATTCGAGTTTAAAGTTTTTTTCACTCACTTTTGCAATACTCAGCTCAACACAACGCGCACCTCTCGCATCACACATTTACTGTACTATGTTTGGATATCACCAAATGAATGGAGTCTCTCCAATGAATCTCAGGTCTAAATGCGCGGAGAGTGTTGCCATGGAAATGGGTTTAAATGTAGACTCAGAATATACTTATTCTTTTTGCGGGTGAAGAATTATTATGCGTGACTTTACATTATACTAATTTTTAACATTAACAAATATGTGAATACATTTTTACCCTTTAAATGAGCGTATCACAAAATATTTGAGTTCTGAAATTTTTCATATGAATTTTACTCACCATTTTTTGATCGTTCAATAAAAGCCGTTACTTTAAGACGAAACCATTCGCTTCCATACCCTGTAATGAGATGAGATTAGAAAGTTCTATCATCTCTTAAGATTCGAGTCTTATAGTCTCTAACGGTACAGTGTTACACTGTAAGCCACAAATGTGAACATACAATTTACTACATTAGGAATTAGTGTAAAGAATCGTTATCTTTTCTCTTCTCTTTTCTGTGTACGGATGTTTCATGTTTTTCCACTTTTATGCTCACGGCTTTTGTCGGTATTCTTTAGAGGGTATTATACTGAATAAAGAAAAATTAGAATATGAGAGACGTTATAATGGAAGATGTGACTTAAGCAATTGATTTATTCGTTAATTGCATTAATTTATTACCGTTATTTAAGAGATAATACAAATTGCATTATCCCAAAAGGATTCGAATAGAGACAGAATTATCATGTTTATTCTTTATAATTTATATCATTTATCATTTTATATTTGTTTAACGGTAATTAATAATGAATTAATTACTTATGAGTTAAGCATAACTGCAAATATTGCATCATTGAGAATTGTGTTAAAATAAAAATAATTCTGTTATATTATGTAATATTATGAAACATTCACATGAAAATTGTCATTTATGATAAAATATAATCACAAATATTTGAGTCAATCACAATGAGAGTTCAGTTAATGAAAACATACATTTGTAAATGATACAAAAGGAAAAGTTTTTTCAGTTTTAATTGTTTTATTGAAAAAACGCGAAATGATTGTATTGTTTCGTATCACAATCATTTTCATTATCATTAAACTATCATTATAATGATTCTTTAATCGTCAAAATGTTCATTAAAATATATGAATCGTTTCGTAATCATTTTTTACATAATTAATAACATTTTAATAAATTTTTATAAAATTTTTATATAATTAATAACGCAATTAATGTAATTATTTATTACTGTTTATAATGCACTAATTTTTGGTACCAAAAAATGTCAGTCAATCTTTTTGTAATGGAACTAAATGTATATTAATAATGTTCATTTGTATTTAAAGGTCAAAATTAGTGCATTCAACAATATTCTCAATTAACACATAATTATAATCCAAATCAAAGTGCCACATTTGTATTTCTAAAAATTCTATCGGCTTTAATATGTTAATATTACAAATATACTATTAAATGTAAAAATTGACTCAAATGTTAGGGAAATATCACAAAGTTTTGGACATGTTTTTCAATTAACACAATACTAATGCAAAATTATAAATTAAAATCTCATGAATTAAATTAAATTGATAAACGCGGGAAATGTCTTAAATTAATAAATTTGAGAATAATTTATTTGAAGGATTAAATAGTATTTCAAATTTTGTTTATGTAATACTATGGTGAATTGATGAAATATATATAAATGTACAATAAATTTGGTATAGACAGTGACATAAAACCATCACAGATCTGCTGCACAAAAATTAAAAAATCTATTTTATTCAAATAGTAATGAATAGGGTCATCAGAAGTATGCCCTAACGGGTTGTCACTTTAGTTATTTAAATAAAAACCATAAATAACAATGAACTATTACTAATAATGGTCAAAAATACTCTATATGTTAAGGTGACCACCCTTATACGGCATAGTTCTGATGGTCTTAGTAATGAATACTACTATTACTATGGATTAAATAGGGATGTTTTATGAAGTACCACACCAGAGAGACGTTTACATTTTATATAAATTGTGTTTTCATTTACGGTGAAACGAAATGAGGCGTAACCAATCATATTTGCTATTAACTAAATTAATGCTATAAAAATATAATAAAAATGTTAATTTTGATCATAATAAATTTCTAGAACTTTTTTGTTAAATATGAAATGAATTGTTTAATAAATGAATGAATCGGATCGATTCTTTTGTCTTAAGATAAACACTGAAAGACGATAAATCACACGCTATACTTAAAATGAATTGATTCTCCGATTTACTGATTTTAACCAAACATTATGAGATAAAAATAGCGTAATTATGAAATATAAACATATGTATAACATAAACCGTTAACATATATAACCGTTTATCTTACATTTGTCGAGAGCGGATTACACTAAAGAAATCCCAATTGAAAATCTCAGTCAATTTAAAACAATCGTAGAATTTGGCCGTTCATAAAACTTTTCCACCCTTAAGATAGTCTTTACTTAAGAATTTAACTGAAGCATAACCAAATATTTTATTATTCCTTTTAGCGTTATGTTTAAAATAATTTATTTTTATTTAAAAGCATAATAAACATTAATATTTAAATAGTTTATGATAAATTTAGAATATTTAAATAATTTACACTGTTTTAAATGTCGCCGTATGAATTTAATAACAAACATGATATAACAGCGTTCACACTGTAGAACTATCCCTTAGCTGTGATGAAAATAAATAATATGATAGCATTTTGTTAATTTAATACCTAAGATTAGAACATAATTCCGTTGTTTTTCTCTGTTAAGTTTAGGGTTATGACAGTATATTTGAAAGTTTATAATTTTTTAGGCTAAACTATAATAAAATTTTGAAAGTTATAGTTTTTTTTAAAAAAAGAATCGTGAATCATCCATATTATTATATTAAATTAATTGGTTTTTTGCGTATCTTAAATGTTGAAATACAATATTATAAAATGTAATATGAGATGATTTTCAGGTTTCTGTTGACATTATTTTCAGGTTTTTTTCAGATTTGACATAAGCCAATGTTTGAAAAACATGATATAAAAGAATTATTTAAATATAAGAGTTAAATATGATATTTTAAGTTTTTTCCTGTTCTGTCATCACTTTTCCTTTCAAAGATTTGATGTTACACTTATGGAGAAATGAGATCAGAGTACTGAACTCATATTACATCAGTTCTTTTAAACAAATTATATTTCACGGGGGATATTCCTATTGAAAGGTCGTGAGTGTTGACTCCGCACTGCGGACATCGCATTCGTTTTATAAAAATCTTCACGTATAATCCGAATCATTAAATCATAATCTTCGATTCGATTTTGACAATTCATGTGACAAAAAAATATAACCGCAAAACGTTAGAATTTTATTCGGAAATCTTTCGATGCGAATCTTTTCATAACTCTTATATTAAAAGCATATATACATTGACAATCTCAAGTGTTGTGACAGAACCAAGAAAATGATAAAATCGAAAAATCTTTTGACTTTAGTAAAAATGTGATTTCAAAATGCGATGATAAAATTGATAAAACAGAAATATATATATATATATATGATTCAGATATACATATATATGTATATATGTATATCTGAATCATGTTTAAATGTTTTTTAATCAATTATAATACATACAAATGGATGATGATAAAAATTATTAATGGGATTTCAATATATTTGATAAGATGAAAGTGTGATAATTCATAACATTGAAATTGGAAACTTAATGCGTTAACATTATCATGACACGAAATGAATGTGACCGTAGCTACCACTTGAGTTTGAAGATATACTTTTCATGAAAGATGTTAATATAAACTGAGTTCATATATGAAAAGCAAACATATACAGAGTACTCGAAACTTACGTTCGTTGACTGATATATTAAGTTTACACGACGCTCGAAACTTAACGCAAATTTCGTGCCGCGCATTTCAACATCCGGTTTAATCTAAAGACGAAAATGCATAACTTTAACTTTTCAAATAACATACTCATTTTTCATATTAAAAATTTTCATTTTACATTTTCCTCATCATAATTCCATTGTCCTTAATAATTCTATTTATTTTCAGCATAATTTTTTTCTGCTCATAATATGTTCCTAAAACAGACATAATAATCCATATGATATCGCATCGCATCTGATGCTACAGAATTTGTGATGTGTCGGTTATGTATACAGTTATGTGCAGTTTTTGTAGAATATCATAAATATTCATCAACTGTTACGCTTCTGGCATAAAAGTTTGAGGTTCAACTGAAGAGGGATCAGAATTAGAATTATTATGCAACAGACACTTTACCATAGTCGCCCCTTCTGATTTGTTTGAGCATCACCATCAATATGAGCAGAGGCATCGTTAATTAAGGAAATGGACCGCATAATCATCTTAAACTCGTGCCCGAATCATTACTTTTCAAATAAACTTTTGCTTAACTATAGCTTTAACTATTGCTTAACTATTGCTTAACTATTGCTTAATTACAAGAGACTACAGTTGTGACTCGCGAAGCATCGCATTATCTATTTTATTATTACACATCTTAGTCAGTGACCGAATAAATCATTCATTCATAATTAGTTTATGCAGATTCATGATTTCGAAATGAGCCTAAATTGACATTATTACTTTGATTATTATTATTATTATTCAAAACATTATTCTAAACATTCGCATTTACAATTAAATTGAGACATTAGGTTATTTACCATATACTATTAGATGCTGCAGTGTCTTTCTCTTTTATCCCTCATTCTTTAATGGACATCATAAAGTATCTCTAAATGTCTCGAAAAAATCTCTCATTTTCCTATTTTTGCAGACAGAAATGTAATCAAAAAGACGTGACTCAGAATAAGTTACTATTGATGGATGATTCTTTTCCTAAAACAATAGCGCTTTATTGTCTTTGTAATGCCTTAAGGAAGAGTGTGATGAATTTTTGGCGCCGGATGAGCATCCCCCGAATGAACGCATCGTTCATGTCTCTCTTCATTTTTCTTTTCTGAAAATGTAATTTTAGTCATCTTTTCCTTTGCAATTTTACAGTATTATTATTTTGTGGGGATTTTATTTGAAGGATTAAGTGCCGTTAACGCAGACGATGATTTTCTTTCATTTCGATGCGTGAATTTACTCTGAAATAAGATTTAAATGGAAGAGGAAACCGTTGGTGTATGAAATAGATTTAAGTGATTCTCTGATCAATAATTTGGCAATTAACGTACTCAATTTGATTGAACGTTTCCTTTCCATTAAAGGAAATGGAAAATTGTGGTATAAATACAATGGAATATTATGAAAATCTTCGGTTAAAAACATTTACTTTTTTTATTCGCATTTTTTATTGAAAATATTATTATCATTTTATTATTTTCTGATTGATATGCACTGTTGACTCACATTGTAATGCACGCAAATCTTTTCTCTATCATTAAGTGTTATTTAAGGATATAAATATATTGTACAATAAATACAATTTATAAATACAATTCCTTTAATTACAGTATTGCATTTTAATTTCGCAAAAACATGATTTCTCTCACTGAGAAGAAAGCACGTGTTGTGACACGGAACTTAACTTTTGTGTTGTTTCACAATGCATTCACATCACGCCGAATGTCACGTCCGTACCATTTTAGGAAATTCTTAGTGAAGTGCCATTTTTCCCTGGAAAAACAAAGCTTTTCTCTATATTATTCTCATAGGAAATAACAATTTCCAAAAAGAGGAGACATTTTTACCATCGAAATGCATTTAATGGAAAAAGTAAAGCGTTGCTTTTTACGGCAAAAATATAATGATGTGTGAGAAAATCGCAGGTGTCCCTTCAACAATTTGGTCTGTAAAGACTGATTGAAAACTCGTGTTATATGACTGAGTCTGTCAAAAGAACCACTGTTTTAAGTATGGACACCCATTAAATTGTATTCTGTTCATTTTAGTTTTAAAAAACTCTCTTTTATAGTATTTGACTTTTCCAATGATTTTGTTTTACATCCATTTGCAGGTGAATTCCTCAGGGGTTTTTGTTTTATCGAAAAATCACTTTCGAATTTTAGTGGATTTATTTGACTCGTTTTATGGTATACACAAATATACAGGATGTGCGAACATGGATTAGTTTATGTGACACTTCAGCCACTCAAAGAACAAACTAATAGTATAGTTTAGTTACTTAATTCTCTCTCAATCGGTCATTCTTTACTTAAGGATTTGTCTGTTCCTTCCGAATCCAATAAATACAGTCCTATATTTAGAAGTTATAAATATATTTTATATTTAAGTTATTTTAAATTAAATTAAAATTTATATTTTTCATTAAAATTCAGTGTTTCGTAAAATTATTCATACGTTTAGATTATTACTGAAATCATAGAATAAAATTTACTTTTAAAATGAAATAATCAAAACATCGACAAAAGCAATATTTTTATAAGAACAGTTGAACTTTTGGGATTCACTATAAGCTCAATGATAAATAAATAAATTGACAATTGGCAAATTCAAGTGCAATTGAGACTTTTTCCACCGAATTTACTATGCCTTAACTGATGCATAATCTTACTGTAGAAACGGCACATCTAATGTTAGCTCAAATAAATTCCGAAACTCTGCCTCAGGCTTTTCAATTCGATTTTTTGAGAGGGCCAAAAGTTTAACACTGGTTCTTGTAGAGGGCTAATGTAACATGAGATACGAACAGAGGGGGTATTATGTTAAATCAATGAATTTATTAACATTATCAGTATAACAACGAAATCATAATAAGAATAATAATGAATGACTCATCTGCGTAATATCATAGCAGTGGTTTGAAATTTAATTAGTTTAGTTTAGTCGAGTTTAGTTTAGTTTAGAAAAAGAATGCTATCGGATTTGTAAGACTCTCCTCTCCCTCCCCCATCATTGCTCTATGATCTCCTTATCTTTTTATTAGCAGCAATTGCTGCTCACTTGTGTTATGTTTCTCTTCTTTTTTAGTTCCACCAGAAGTGTTCCCCCGCATTATTAGTATTAATATTATTTGTTTTAGTCTTATATCGCTACTCTCGCATCATTCTATGTTATAGTATAAGATTATAAGAGGATTCATAAATTAATAAAAATGAAACAGGAATATGCAAATAAAGCGATTTATATAATGAGCCATTTTGTCAATAGTCCTTTCATTATTAGGGCAGTCATTAATTTGAATATACATTTTCCGTACAATGATTTAAATGCTTTAATTGGCAAACATTAGAATCCATTCTCATGGGGTTTTTGAAACTATAAATAAAATGCAAAATGCAATTCATTATTCTCAATTCAAAATATACATATGCATGAACTTTTTGTTTAGTTTTTCTAATACTGAGAGAGTTGATTTTCTCTAAATTAGTTTTATTATGCTCTGTCAATTCCTAATAAATGAATCACTTATTCCAGTCAAATGTAAATGTCAAATGTACTAATTTCACTGATTCGGGTTCAATTCTCTATCCTCTTCTTTATAATCGTGTTAATTTGTTGCACATTCGAGTCATGAGAATGACAAAAGTTACTTTGAATCGCAATTATTCTTATTCCGGCATTAAACAAACCATTCTCATTGAGGAATCAAATCATTGTAAAGCAATGTCATGCTCTGTCGGATCGCATTGTCAAAGTCCAACTGTAGTTTTCTGGAAAGTCATGTAAAGACAATTATGTTATAATGTTGATACACGTGAAACAAAGAGATGGACAAAAGCGAAAGGATTAAAGTAACTTTATATATATCATTGGAACTCTATTTTAATTAAAGTCCTCTTCAGTTACTCTTTGGTTTACTGTTGATATCACTACACTCGTATAGCAACTTTATTGATCTTCAAGAGTTATCTCTCACATTCGTTTCCCTTCTCTTGCATAATGAACGCATTGTGCTGTAATTTTAAGCATACCAAATTTAATATTGTACATGATGTATTGCAAATATGTCAAAGTTAATACAGCATAAGTTACTGCAGTCCAAAATTAAACATATAAATAAATGTTCTCATAGGGTTTTGAGCGGTTTTCTCTCAGCATTATTCTAAAGGAAGGAATTTTCGTTGCCACAGAAACTCTTCTCAAGTGATGTAAGTATTGGAATCTCAAAGTAATCAAATGGTCCCTTTACTTTAAATGTGTTTTTAATTTAATATCGGATTTTCAATTAGCCATTGACGCAGTGAAAAAATGTTTGAGGATGTGGAAAATTTTACACAACAATTGCTATTGATTGTTGAAGGACACTGATGGCGTATTTTTCCCCAGAAAATGTCGAAATTATGTGGAAAGTATCAATTAATTTGTCACATTTTTGCAATCGAATGATTATTTTTCTAGAATTATACATTATACATGTTTGTATTACATTAATTGATGGAATCCTAATTTATTACGCGTTAAAACAAATAACAGATGTTACAATGAAAGGTGTTATAATTTTTGTACCGTTCTATATAAACCATAAGATAATTACAAAAGATTTATAATGATCCATCGAATTCAATTGTTGAGATTAATTTGATTCATTCGAAAATGCGTGTCTTATTTATTTTAACGGTATTACTCGGGATATCTTTAGGTATGTTTTCGTAATCATCTATATCTGAACTTTAATTTTAAATAATTTATACAAATTCAACAGCACAAAAGTCGGATGATAAAAAGGAACGCGGATTAATCGCGGATATAATTAGTGATTTCGTTAATGTATTTGGTGGTGCTGTATCATCAGCATCGAGCAAAGCAAATGATCGCGCCGCTCAGAGACTGAAGGATCAAATCGAACAGAAACAATTGGAGAAAACAAATTTAGAGAAACGATTAAACTC
>LBFL01001062.1:0-11970 GCA_000988845.1 Hypochthonius rufulus
TAAACAAATTCTTAGACCTGAATTATGTATAAATTTCTATTTGGCATTATGTTCAAGTTCAATACTTTGAAGCTGTAAATATATTATGTTTACAATGCATCAAATTTAATAAATTTACCTATATATTTGAAAATTCAATAAAAATAAATAATATTTTGCATTAGTGTATCTATTTTTAGGCGGAATGTGTATGAAAATTTTATAAACACTCTGTAGAGTCTTTAAAATGAAAAACTGTCTGAGAAATCGTAATTTTTATTTATTTATTCGAAAATTCGAGTTTTAAATAAGTCTTTCGAAAATGTGGGTTTTCGAAAAATCCGGTTGAAGCTGATCATACACATGTATACACGAATTACATTTGTATGATTTAATTTATTACATCTGTTATTTGTGTTAACAAAACTTGTGAAGTGAAAAACAGTGTTAAAGAGTGATGTGCTCTTTATTCACTTCGGAATAGAGTTTGCAATTGTTTAACATTAGAGATAATATTTATAAAAATAAATGTATTGTTTATTATAAATATACTTAAAGATAATCGTAGCATATATAAGTGACGGTAAAAGTAATTGCACTGTTCATTGACTTTGGTTTACATTTAGGAGATAATGACATGTCAATGATGCGGCTGATTTCTATATTCAGTGTGACAATAGTCTTTAGTTTAAGCACCGCATGTATTGATTTTAAACATAATACGACACAATGTTACTCGAACCGTGTCAATCATATCCGATTTTATGGCACTAAAACGACATACACAATCGCACGACAGTCGTACCGAAACGATTCATTTGACTATAGACTCCCGAACTGCAAACCCATTATGTTATACCTCATCAAACGGCACGCGATTCGATATCCTGACGCTGATGATATCGTAGAGATGTCTCAACTCTTACCAAATCTGCAGCAGAGAATTGTTGAGGCATCACGAAAGGGATTAACTGAATTATGTGATACTGACACTGAAGCGATACGCAATTGGAAATTGACAATGGAAAAGTTCGATGATAACAGAATTAGCGATACGGGAGTTGAGGAGACAAAGACTATTGGTAAATGTTTAATAATAAAATTAGCATCAAATCTGTTTGTGTGACAATAGTATGTTATACTTAATTAAATTTAGCGAAACGCTTCAAAACACGATTTCCCTCTCTTTTAAACTCGAATAAAGCAATTATTGAAATCGGAGTCACCACTAAAGAGCGAACCGCACAAACTGCTAACGCTTTCTTACAGGAGATTCAACGAAAGGATTCACATTCTGATGATGATGATGATGACGATAATAGAGGTAATGTCAATTGATTCCATATCATGTTCTGGTAACAGCTGTTGTGACATTTTTGACCATTTAATTAAATTGTGTGTCGAAATTTTAGGTTCGATTTCCCCTATGGTTGAACGTCCTTTTCTCTACTTTCACGACACTTGCGAATCGCTATTAGCAAATCAGGGTGTGGAATTCGGAAAGCCGAAGCCCGTTAAGGATCTCCGTGATAGCGGATTGATGAGGAATCTTTTAAATAGAATTAATCAGCGTTTGGGTTTAACTGAAAAGTCAAATCAAATTAATGCAAAATTATTCAAACACATGATTCGCGCGTGTCATTTCGATTACGCAATTAACGGGTCCTCACCGTGGTGCAGTGCCTTCGGTGATGCCGAACTGAACGTACTGGAATATATGGATGATCTCGAAGATTACTATGAAGACGCGTATGGTATGTGAATTGACCCGACCAATAAATGATACTTTTACAATTGTAACTTTTTTTACTTTTCTCATAAAAACGTGTATTGCTTTACCATTGTTGTTCTTTAACAATAGGAAGGAAAATAAACGGGAGACAGACATGTCCATTAATTGGTGATTTGGTGAAGAGAGTGAAATTGTCCATAAAGAGCAACAAAGAGAGGAGAGCGTATCTCCACTTCACTCACGCAGGAGTTATGAAACGATTATATTCCGGTTTTGGATTGTTTAATGAGTTAAACTCAGGCTCATCACTCTCACCTGATGAGGCCATATGTTCGAGTGACAATCGTAAATGGAGATCGTCATTAATATCGCCATTTTCGGCAAATTTTGCGGCCGTACTTTATAAGTGCAAAAATAAAAATGAGAAGAAAAAGAACGGAAAATATTCGTATAAAGTGCTAACATTAGTACAGGAAAATCCCATCGTAATCAAAGGATGTGATTCTGAATTTTGTTCATTGGAAAAATTCATGGAATCATATAATTCAATGGATTTGAATTGTGATTTGAATGAGATTTGCCATATTTGATTGTAGAAATTACACATTACTTCGCATTACATAACATAACATAACATTACATTATATTACATCATATTACATCACATTACTAGTCATTAATATAACTGTTGTACACTGAAATTTGCTTTATATATGTTACTTTATATCTATTTTTGCATTATTTTAAAAAAAATAATCTTTACATTTCTTTACAATCGATATACGCCTTAATATATATGTGCGACTGTGTAATATGCGGGGTGCTCTTAAAAAAGTACTTTAATAACACTATTTGCTGTTATTGATGAATAAAAAGGAATCATCATTTAAAGTAAAGTGAAATTGCATTTTGATTATTGATTTTAAATCGATACGACCGTATGCGACATTTACGAACATTATATTGCTTTATAAAGTATTAAAGCGTTTTATGTAAAATCCACTCATGATTCAAGTAAATTGCAATTATTATGAGACGAACAAAAAAGAACCGCATATAAATAAATCAATAAAATGTACATTTACCATTAACAAATATTTGCTTTGCAATTATCAAAATTACGTAATGCAATTGTTAATTAATAAAAAGAATTCGCAATTCATTTTCACTTTAACTTTTGCTTAAGATTCTTAAGATTCTTAAATAAGAAGTAAATATTGAAGAATCGACTTTAGAAAATTATTCGATATGTAAACATAGAAATGGCTAAAAGTGTCAACAAATTTGTTGGTGTATGTGAGGATTTTCGTCTGATTTTTTATGTGATCCAAAGAAACGTGTGCGTATATATGTATGATCAGCAATCATAACTTATCAAATGTAACATATTTGTGACTGCGGCTCGAAACAGATTTTTCTCTTCCCCTTTATATAACCCTTAATCAAATAACAGGGAATTTCAAATGGAATTGAAAGACGAAAAGAATTTCTCTCAAATCCCATGACATATAAAATATGCCGGCATTTGGAAAGTTCTGCACAAACATATATATATAGTTTCAAGCGGCGAATTCCTATTAAATAAGGTCTTATGGACGTTTAGGGCTGTCAACTCTCCGAGAATCACTATTTGTTTAATCCCGATATCTTACGGTTCGGATGTTATTACGATAATGCAAATGCTATTGGAATGTGCGGAGATTATGTAATGTAAAGTCAAAACAAATAACCTTTGGGCTTAAATTTGGATAAAAGTGACTAAAATAAAGTTCAAACAATAAATAAAAAAAGAGTTTATATAACCCTAAACAATATGATTGGTGCGGTTCGGGTTAAGAATAAATATGCATGTGGAAATATTCCGCTCACAATTCATGAAATACGTGCAATACGTGTACGGTCATTGCATCTGAAGTAATGAATGTTGAATATGACAAAAATTATTTCCATTATTTCCGGAAGTCATTCGCGAATGAAAGCATTGTTATTATTCAAAAGTATAGCATAAAGAGGATGCAAAGAGAATCATAATGAGAGGAGTGAAATGATGGTTGAGATGTCCATACGTTCGGCTCATGTATGAAATGATTGTCGTGATGCGATCCTTCCAAAAGTTTTACATATCAATGACAATTCAATGACAATTTATGAATCGCAGTGAATTGACGCGTAATGTGACAAAAATGCGTTCGTAAATTTTCTATTCTTTGGACATAAGAACATCTCATTGGTTGACTGTGATGTGCGATGTGTGATGTGCGATGTGTGATGTGTGATGCTCAAATGCAGGAACCACAGCGTGTGATATAAAGTTTTGAGTTCATATTATAAGACATGAAAAAGATTTTCTTTATTGTAGTTTCAGTATGACTGTGATGATAAAGATGCGTAAATTCATGATGATTCATACGATGTGCGACTTTATGTGAGACGTGCGCGTTTATGTGAAAAGTAAAAGTGACAGCATAAGAGTTACTTTAATATTATATTTCATATGTACAGTGTCATAGTAAATTATGGAACTTTCCAAATTGAAATTTTCTGCATCTTTAGAATTCTATTGACATAATTCAATTATTTGGAACAAACTAAACACTATAATCTATTTCTATGTCATAAAATGCTAAATGATCTATTGAAATATTTCGCATTTTTTTCCAATACAATCTCTGTGTTAAGCGATATTTGATTGACTGATATTAAAGTACCTCTTTGAAGAATCCCTAATCATTAGCCCTTTTGACAGAGATGATTTGCCACTTACAAAAAGTAACATAAGAGTAACACAATAGAGAAAGACAAAAGTGTTTTTCCTGTACGATTGTCACAGATGAGAGGCATTTTGTTTTTATTCTCATATAAGAGTCATTATCCGTCACAGCGTCTAATGTCAAAGTTCTTATACATAGTAATATGCCATACATATCTAAAGGCAACGGCAGTGAATCACCGTCTTTAGACACCCTTTAACAATCGAATGGAGATTCACAGCCTCTTTCATGGCAGAGACAGATAATGGGGAAGATACGGAGTGCGGTATGATGTATACGCTTTGATGATGCATTTCACCCCTCTCATGCAGCAATTTATTTTATCTCTATTGACGCTTATATATGTACAGCTATTGACTATTCATAAGGAAAATCCATGCAAAATTTAGGGTCATGTCAGTGCCAGTGAAGGAAGCTGCACGTACGGAGCAGGCGCGTGCATTGCTTATTTCATATTTGCTTTATATGTTTCTATCGGTATTTAAAGTGACAGAACACACTAGAATTTTGAATATAACATAAACTCTATCGTATCAATTTATTATGTTGTGCCGCGCAAATATACACTCTGTCATTCATCTCGTGTCAAACACACATCTTCCGAAGTTTTGTTGTGTCAAAACCCGAAAGATTCTCATTTGTTTCTGTCTATTCCCATTCCTAATTCACTTATACCCCTTAAAACACACTTAACTGCCGCACCTCATGAATAATCAGATAGAGACATGTATTTTATTTGATTCTGCGAAAGCATAGGATTGTGTGTGTTTCTGTCTCGATTTGCATTCACCTAAAACCGTGTGAATTGAAATTATTTTAAAATGCAAATATGTTTATGAATAATAAATTACGTTTCTCTTCTGTTCGCATCATATTCTATATATGCTAAGATTGAAAATATTTCATTCTCATGTTCTTAATACGTTTTCCTTTCATTTGAGTTCATTCCCCACGTCTTTGCATTATTCTCTGTGCTCATTCAGCATCATTCTTTTATTTTTGTGACTTTAGATTGGAAATTTAAGGAATTGAAATATGGATTCACTCATTTTAATAAATTCAAGTCCTGTGTCGGGTTTCGCGAAAGACATTACTATTCACTGAGTAAAGGATCCAAAAAACTATTGTTGATTGTATAAAGAATACATATTTATTGTACTCCGCTGATAATATCCAAAAGAGGGATATAAAATGAGAAATAAATAGACGATTTCTTCCAACAGTGAGAGGAGACACATACACGTTGAAAAAGCAAAAATTGAGTTCAGTGATGCATCGACCCCCACGGGATGTGCGACTATTTCTTTAGGAATACTCATTTTTGGGAGCAGAAGCATTGAACAGGCATTAAGACGCGCCGCACCGCACCGCATTCAGCGCGTGATGCATTCAGAGTTCAACTGACATAGAGAAAGGGAGAGGAGAGGAGAGATGAGGAGAGGAGAGGAGAGGTTTGTTATAGATTTTGCAATCATCATTTTCTTTTGAGAAACTCTTACACATCTCTGCCAATGACATGAATCTGTGAATCTCAACAAAATTTCGGGACATCCTTTAGTTCCAACATTAACAAACAGAACGAAATAAAAGAATAAAGAAAAAGCAAAGAACAAAAGATTCGGCGATTTTTTAGAGACAAACAGTGGTGGGCTCAGTTATCATTGTCACACTAATTTTTCTAGTTTTAAGATGCGACTCTTCCCCTTATATTTCTTTTGATTTAAACTAATTTACTATCACCACACGACGAAGGAACACATTGACGCATCTCCAACAGATGCAGGAAATAAATGGACTGAAACTCTGGAGATTCGAAAGGGATTTTATCGCATATATACAGTTAACGGTTACTGAAAAAGCAAATGTACAAAAGTCGAAAGTCATCACTGATCGACTTAATCGGGAAATATATTGATACTGCTCAAATAACTAAGAGTACTCATATCATATTTGGACTCTGAGAATATAATACCCTTAACTGTGAAGGGATGGGGATCCAAAGAGATATCCAATTGCATGCGCTCAATAATATCGCGCAAAAGTGTGGATTGATTGTGTGATGAGAGAGAAAAGAGGAGAGAGAAGAGAAGAAAAGCACCATAAATACATCACGTTTTTGTGTCATATCATTGGTAGCGATATGTGCTTTTTATATGTGCTTTCATCGCTGCATAAAAACTTAAGAAAGAGGATTTTTGCCATTTGTTTCAAAAGCTTTTAGATGATCTTCTCTATGGCATAGGGTTTGCAACTCATACAGTGTATGGATGAGAAATGGTATGGTATGGTATGAGTCCCTATCGATCCCATATAGAGACACAATGTGCAACTATTCACAATTACACTACATACGGTGGTCGACTCTGACACTAGAATGCCCAAAATTCTTAAGCCGTATTACAATTTTATGCTACACAATAGAAAGAGACAATATTCCCCTAAAATGTCAATACCAAACTTAGCAAATGTATTTTTTTCTTCTCTTCTTTCGGCTAAAATGGTAAAATTGTAATACAATGCAGTGATACACGACTCGGACATTGTGTCCGCATCACTCGATATTCGACGTTTTCAGATATACCTTTATACAGATTGTCATTCGTATAATATTTCTCTTTTTTATTCTTTTCATCACCAACTTATACACGGTGGACATTTAAGTTTTCCATCATTTATATATATATATATATATATATATAAATAAATAAACAATTTATTTCGCCATCCGTATGATTAATAATTAAACACGGGTTCGGTGGTAATGAGATTTTTGTGTGAGGATGTGATGATCGGAATTGAAAGAGACATTAACGTTTAATTTTCGATTATCGATTAAATGGTTAACCTAAAAGTATGTGGAAATTAAGTGTCCACTCTGTACAACTATTATGGGTTCACAGGTTTGCGTGTCGAATGCTGTGGGATTTGCGTGTAAAAAGCATCTTTAAGCCCCCACCAAAATATATCACGCGTCTAAAGAGAGGAATGAAATAGAAAAACAGCGGAATGTGTCCCTATCTTTACATAAACTCAAGAATTGCTACGGTCGTATTCGGGATTTAATGTGGAGACTGAGATATAAGCACATAGGATCTGCAGAATTACCAGTGACATCATTGAGATAGGGAAACGGCAACAATAACAGTACCGACTTTTACAGTACCGACTTTTTTCGTTTCTCCTAAACGTAGCATTAAATATTCTATCACTTAAAGATCGGTGCACTTTTAGCATAGAATAAGCTCAATTCGATGCAATTTGACAGAGGGGAAAAGAATTTCAAAGATGAGCTGAAAAAAAATTTAAGGAAACGACAAAACCCTAAGCCCTTTATGTAAACAATACATATGCCATGCCATGCGATAGCAGTTTAAAAGAGTAAAATCTTTCTCTTGTCTTTGGGAAAAGGAAAAAAATCAAAATAAAAATACGATAATGTATAACGGGAAAGTATAAAGTATAGGAGGAGATGATGCACGTCAAAATATTGCATCCCAACATCATGCTTATCACTTGATGCTGCAGAACCACCTCTTCATATCATCTCTATTGAACGAGATGAGAAGAGATGCACCATCGTCAATTGCATTAAATTGAAGCACGAAGAATCAGACAACAGAAATAGGGAAAGAGATGGGAGAGAAGAGGAAAGAGTTGGAAACCAATATGATGGGTAAAGTGGAATAAGAAAAGCGAATAATATGAGATGATATGCGAGTGAAACGAAAAAAGAAAACGATTCACATGAAAGACACATTCATATGAATTGCAATATTTCCCTAAAAAAGAAAAAACACATGTGAGTACATGTATTGTTGAAAGTACATATCGTTAATAGGATCAGAAAAGACGGATTATGTACGCAACAGTGGAGTATGGTTCTTTAGAATGTAATACCGTTTTAAAAATTCGTGTAAAGTATAAGTTTTCAATTTTATATGCGGATTTTTATAGGAATATTAATAGAAATACTTTTTATTTGTCGAATACACATTTAGCGTCGGAATGCAAAATTACCGACTCTCTTCAGTCATTAATTAATGCATGATGATGATGGTGAATTAAAATTATGCGCGTCCAAAAAGTGGTTAAATATGGCATTTAATGATTTATGACATTCGCACGCACAGAGGCATAATCACATTCATAACATTGACAAATACGCTAATAATAGTAATGTAATTCTATGTAATGTAATGCAATGCATGGAGGGTTAAAGACACACGCATACTACAAAAAGAAATGCTCTTATTTAATTATACCCGTTGATTCATGACATACATGAACATTATGTCGTTTTTCAATTAATACCCCATTATTGTAAGACACCACTGGTATTACGTGTTGCAAAGTGAACAGAGAGTATTTTCTCATTATTTTCAATTTATATATGCATAAAGTAAGTTACAAAAAAATGAACACTTTAAGAAAAATGACACTTTTCAAATTTCATGAATCATTTGAAATATGCGTTTCGCGCTCCAAATTTAGTTTAAATTAGGGTTATTAAATTAATTCGGGAGAAATACTATTTCACTGCATTCCCTTCTAACATATGAAAAATGCGAATTCCATTCTAAGGATATAAATGAAAAAATGATTTCAAAATTGTTTTATACATAATAAAGATAGGAAAAGTATGATGTAAAAAATAAAAATAGCGATGCATTTATAACCCGTTAATATATATATATATATATATATGTATAATATGTATATATATGTATATATATGTATATATATGTATAATATATATATGTATGTATAAGAATTATGTTTAATCCTATTGTAATCCTAAAATGTTTATTATTATCTTTATTACTCTACATATAAATAACATACTTAATTGTCTGAAAATAATATTCCATAAATTAAGTTACTAATTCATTAAATTTACATTAAATTTCAGATATAGATAAATAATACAGATAAATAATAACTTATTATTAATATGTAAATCATTGCATCGAATCCAAAAATTTGCCCTAAGGCGGATTTGGACTTATTTAGTGCGGACTCAGTTCCAATGCATGACATGAATGAGCATTATTTATGAGTTAAGAATTTTTCGGAACAAACACTAAATAAGTCCAAACATGCCTGAGGGCACATTTTGAAATTAAATGTAATAAGTTATTAATAACTAAGCACTTGCGTCGCTGTAACATACATGCATTTGCCCTAAGGCAAGTTTGGACATAGTTAGTGCGCGTTTAGCTTCAATACATGCTATAAATGTGCATTATTTATGAGTTGAAAGTTTTGCAAAACATGCACTAAATAATTTCCAACTCGCCTTAGTACAAATATGTTGCGGAAATGCAAGTGCTTATTAATAGCCTGTACTAGAATTAGAATGACTATCTGTCCGAATTTGGTCGGGATTGTCCCGACTTGAGGTTCTTAACCCTTCCCAATGAGAGTTTTTAAAAAATCTCAATTCTGCGTCTTGCTATTGTCTTAGGCGTAATGAATTTATTTTAAATTAAATTAATTCTAAAGCATATATATTTGCATATATACATTTGTAATAAAGCCAATGCTGATCAATTTAATATACTTCCCAATGTAGTATATCTTAAATATTGGTCATTGAGATTTTAGGAACCGATAATACGATTACCCCATTCTAATATCAATTAGCAAAACATAGCACTTGCGTTTACAGGTTTTGTAGCGTCTAAAATATAAAAAATTGTAAAATTCTAATATATACTATTTTCTAAAGGCTTGAAGTGAATTCGACTAATACATATACATGTATATATGTATATGTATATATATATACATACATGTATGCTTCATTGTTGAAGTTTGCGCGCGTGCGACTATAATGGTGTGCAGTAGCAAAATTTCGAAATTCAAAATCTCGAAAACACTCAGGAATAGCGAAGTTCGCAACTATAGACGCAAATATAAATTTTTAAAAATTATATAGATTTTTAAATTCACTATCGCTTATGAGTGAAAATTCATTCTGTTGTATTTATCATGTTTATGTTTACGTTTGACTCACATGAGTTTTATTTTAAATAATATACGCACGTATAGAAAATATTTTTAATAAACTAATTGGTGGGCACTCCTCTATTCCTTGGTGTTTTTGAGATTTTTCAATTCGAGATTTTGAATTTCGAGATTCAGTGAATACACATATACACGGATCTTAAAGGTGAAAAATAATTACATTTTAGTGATCGCTGTCATTTTATCTTTTGATCTATGACAACGAATTCGGTATCAAAATACTCGAAAATTAAATAGCTATAAATTTAATATATAATATTCATTGAAATAAAACATAAAATAACGTTTCAGAGATTTTAAAATGGAAATGAATTTTTCCGATGCATGATCCTACTCGGGTTATAGAATTTAGCCTCGTAATTGATATTATTGCACCAATTCAATCGGATCACGTGATGATATAAGATAGTAATTTTTAAATACAGAGTGATTGATATAAAACATCAAATATCAATCGGAGTGTACTAGAATATTATTTAACAATTTTTGCATTAAAATAGTTCGTTATTTTTTTGATAATTCATTCTGTTTATTAAAAAATTAAAAAATATTATTTTACAGAACTTTAAGTGTAAGGCTTGAGTTTTTCTCCAGGAATTGCATTGCATCAAATAGGGCAATAATAATATTGATTATTGGTAATGGGGTGATATTAAATTATTTTAGGATATCCGAACTTTAAAAATTTTGTATCGACTTTTGATCCAACTTAAACTACGAGTCGTATCATTTTTCGGAGTCGGACTGTAATTAAATTAATTATTTCGGGAAATATTAAAATAATCAAAATAATCAAAATAATCAAAATATAAAACTAATTAAGCATTAGAATATCTTATTTAAAAATAAGATAAATAAATTTTAAAATAAATAATAATAAAATAAAATAATTTTTCAAATACTCAATGATTTAATTAATCAATTTTTACAAATAATTGTGTCAATAGATTTCACCATATTTAAAAAACGTAAAATAATGATAATTATATAGCATGGAAAGGATGAGTATGAAATATTTAGAACACGCTGTAAATTATAAAATATATTCAATTCGTAACTTAATTCTTACCTAATAATTGACTGAAAATTCCTTAGAATTTTAATATATTCAAACATATCCCACATTAAAATCATGCCGTTTCTACCACGAACAAGTCAATTGCATTTCCCATTCAATAATTTATTTAACCCTATAATTAAAAAATAATAAAATAAAATAATAAATTAAAATTTTAGGGAAATTTAAATCAAAGTAATAATTATTAAATATTAGACCCAAATTAAGTTAAGGATTAAATATACTCTAAAATCTACAGTATGTCAGACCCGACCAGATCATAGGTTTTTTCGGGTCCCAGGGTGGAGGCAAATTGGAAAATTTCCAAAATTTCGTGGGGGGGTCAACTTTGCACTTTTCTATGCATTTTTCTTAAGCAATTTTTTCATTTTCGCATTTTCTTG
>LBFL01001076.1:0-10524 GCA_000988845.1 Hypochthonius rufulus
AGAATTAAAACAAAAGGGGGAGTTTCAGATAGTTTTTGAACCGAATATTTGGCCGATATTTGCCAAATTTGGCACATACATATATATCATATATATATGTAAACATGTATATATGATAGATGCATGTTTATGTAATAACTTTTAGTACCGCACGTGCGGAACTTGACTTTTTCAAAATTAGTTTTTAACGTGTTACACGACTACAGAGTAATATTGAAATGTATAACAATATAATAATAATTTAAAGATTTCTCTATATATGTTTTAAAGCATTACCAAAGTCCGCGCGTGCATAACAATGCTGTTAATTTTGAAATCGCCGTATTACAGTGTCACTCTTTAGTATATGCGTTAATTGATGATTATCGCAGCCCAATATTTAAAGACGGGTAAAGGTATAAAAACTTTGCATTTTAATTAAGTATTAATCAGTGCTTTTTAAGAGTGTTATTTAAGGGTCATCTTAAAATGATGTGAAATTTATCTTTAAAAATAAAAAATAAATTCATATTAATTTTTTAAATGAGAGAATTTTTAATGTAACTCAACGAGAGATGCATTTGAGATTAGCTTTTTTCTTTGAATTTTGCACCTCAAAACTTAAATTAATTTTGTCACAAATATTTTATATTTATAAAAATAAAATAAAAAATTAGTATCATTTGGCACTAATTCCTGCATTTCTCTCTCTGCTGAATAAATAATAAAATATGCACTTAAGTAATTTAATTTATTTGTGACACTAATTTTTGGGCATTTTTATAAAACATCCCCTTAAGGAGAAAGATGCACTCTGATGATACATGTTTGCATCTGAAAAGGTGTGCTGAGGGAGAATTTTAGGGCTTTACTCAATGTGTTTATAACTTTATTTGTGACCGGAATTTCCGATTTTTGTAGCACTATCATTTAGCACAAACTCAATACGGGTATTTATGACTTTTGCCTCATTTCGCAACACTATTATTGTTTATTTATTTTTGATATATTTGTACGTCAAATTTCTATATCAACAACAATAACATATTTGCAATTAATTTAACATTATAATTAATTTTCCCGTGTGAATGATGCTCTTTTCAATTTGATATTTTATTTGTTGAGTCTCTATTCACTGTTATTTTAATGTTTATTTTATATAAATATTAATCAGGATGTTAATGAACTTTTAGTCATTTAATAAATTATAATTTAAGGAAAATACAAAAAATTTAGTTCAAGTTTATGATAAACATTATGTTTATCATAAACTTCATGTGAAATTAACATGAAAAGGGCCGCATTTAGTTGGTTATTATGTCTCACACCCGAGACACAATACGTATCACTATTTATATTTAGGAAATAACGATTTATTATATGCGGGTTTTTATAAATATAATCGTATATAAATCAGTTTCGAACGTGAAACATGAAACATTATTTAAAATGAGTGAAACGATTACGCAATACAAATATAATTAATGATATATTAAAAGAGCGGCGCATTTCGGGTCATTCAATCGGGTAATTCAAAACCCGTGTTTATCAAACAATTAATTTCCTGCGGCGGCATTGTGCTGTGGTATAAGTGTGGAGAGACAAATGATTCCATTTAATGAATTCAGTTCATCATGTAAAATGAAATCATCGCTCCGATAATCAAATATATTATTTTCAAAAATATCGGTTAACATTTTATCGTATTAAGTATTTTTGACGCAATTTTTATATTTTAAAATGCATATATATTTTGTTGTGTGTAATTTTTGAGGGCAGAGACATTCAATTGGTAATTGATAATGATAATGAACTCGAAATAATCAATGATATCGAATTGAATTGAGAGGGAACACAAATGCCTTTGATCTTTACGCACACACTTATCCATACAAATGGTGTCTAAATTTAGGTCATATCCAAAAGGCACCCCCAAAAAGCACCATCAAAAAACTTGAATTTCACTATGACAGTGTAATAATATTTTTCAGTGCCCATAGGAAATAGAAAAAGAATATTTATATGCCACTTTTGTGACGGTCCATTTAATAGTAAATTCATGTTTTCGATCATAATGATTCTGCGAGAGTAAACAATGCTCACGCTGTTATAGAAAGTTTATTTATAAAATTTATAATTCGTTTTTATTTATGCGTATCACTGCATCGATATGCACTCTATGACATCAGATGTTTATCTTTCTTAATCTTCGGATACTGATCTGCATGTTCCTGTAGCATACTGCGACTTCGATTATCATAGTAATAGTGTTGCGGGATTCGCCCGTCGCTTTATGAGGTCTTTAACCTGATATAACATATTTGGATGGTACTATTTGTGTGGTCCTACAGAGTGTGAAAATAGACAAAGAAATTACTCCCCACAAATTATTAGAGAGAAATAAAAGTCTCAGTATTGACCAATGAAAGTTATTGCCATTTTTTATTATTTATTTCTCGTGAGAAAACACAAAGTTTCATAAAAAGACGACCGACATATTTAGGAAACAACAAAAACATACGGTAATAATCCTGTACAGAACTTCGTAAAGAGTCATCCGAACATGAGAGGTGCGGTGTGATGCTAATTTTTATAATGATAAATCATTAAATCATTAGACGCTGTCTCTTTACCTCTTTAATTTGCATATGTTAAATATAAATGTTCTTAAATCTTAAAATAGTAATTCTCAAGCATTTTAATAATAAATTATAATTATGATTTAATAATAATTAACTATGAATGGATAATTATGGATCATTCGACCATATTAAAGAGCCACTTTTATGTATTCGTTAGTCTTTTCAATCATAATCATAATTAAATATTTCAGTGTCTCAATGTCCGCCCCCAGAAAATCATTATCCTAATTAAATACGGGTTCAATCAGGTTTTGGGCTTATTCTTAATGCAATCATTTAAAAATTATAAATATGAATCACCGCTAAACGATAGATGAAGACGATTATTCGCAAATAATCAGCGCTGTTTTTTATTAATCACTCTTTAGCATTTGAAATTTTCATTAATATTAATCACTTTCATTTATATATTTATAAAAATATAATACAATCGCTTGATTCTTATAGTATATCATTTGAATCCATATTTTGTTTATTGTATTTTTTTCAAATCCCACGCCAAACTTAAGATAATGGTGTTTTTAATTTAAAGAAATTTTGAAGGTACAGGCAATGACCTCAATTTTTGAGCCGTCCAAAAGTTTTGAAACTCAATTCCCAATTTTATTAACAGAAAAGAACAGAATAAAAAATTTTCATATCCGAATATTGCAAACTCCGGACATATTTTTTTGAATATGAATAAAATTACTCATTCGACACTAAAAGATGTATTACTATATGTTTCTGATAAATCATGTAATTTTTTGAACAATTCCCGAACATTCGCGACATTTAGTGGTAGCGTGACATTCAACTAAAATGGTTTAATTAAAATAATTGCCAACAAATGTTTCCCTTTTATGGGCCAAAACATTGATAATTAACTGAATCAACATAATGAATGTAATTTGATTATTATTACTCATGTTGATAATGTTGACCCTTTAGAGACGCATGAGATGCATCTTATATGCTCGCATTAGCATATTAAAATGGGTGTTTATAGCGTTTTCGAAATTGAGAACTCCTTTTTCCCAAAGAATATATGATACCCCATGCCATACATATGATACCCTATACCCTCCTTACCAAACCTTATACCCGATACCCCATAAAGAGGTGGTGATGCAATGATGTTGCACTGGAATAATGCTCAACTTTTAATGGTAACGGTAATTACCGAATGCCCAAACACAAAATGCTAATGCGTACTCAACGGCCGATGACTGATACAAGTTTGGGGATGCAACGGGAGGGGGTACTGAGGACTGTTACAGGACTGTTACAGGACTGTTACATAAGATTCATCGTCTTTTACTCCTCTTTCAAAGATGTAATCCTCAATTTCAGTTCAAGTATCACGTCTCTGCCGCGAGCATTCGGAGGAGAACCAAAAGTGGAGCACACTGTAGCGGTACGCACTACAGTGTGACACTCCACTGACACTCCAGTGACGGATCCGATATCACTCTTTTTGTTTATCATTTTTCATATAATCATATACTTATTAATAAATTCAGTTAATTTTAGGGCATTATAATTTAAGACAATTTTAGAATTTAATTTTAAAATTTTAATTACGGATGCAATTTGTGTCGCAATTCCTGAAAAATAAAATCATTTATGTGATTTCGCATTTCCCTTCACTATTAATCATAGAATGGAATCCAAAACAGGGTCCGCCACTAATTACCACGGGTCTTTCGAACGCTTTTCCATGTACAGGTGAACCGTTTGCACTTATTTAACAGAGCGACAGTGTTCGTCCCCTATAACCATCCATGAGCAATTGCCCCGCAACCAGCCCTGGCCATGGGGCAGGGGGACCATTGGGGGACTATTGGGCCCTTTACATAGCAAGTGCAATCCCACTTATTAAAGCCCAATCACATCCAATACCTGTTATATAACGGTGTATATTTCTAATGCAAAGGTGCAGTCATAGATATAAATAGATATTTATTTCAAAAGAAATAAAACCATTGGAGGGGAGTGAACTCATCACACATTATGTGCTCACCTGTACCTGAGACATTCCGAATTCGGCACGGAAATGGTGATTTGCAAAATATGTGAATCAAAATCTGCTTAAATGTGTTCCGCAATTCACACGGTTCATTACATAAGGATCAATACAAATAAATATTAATTTTGTCAATAAATGAGTAACTCTTTTCGCAAAACAAAAAGTTAAGCCGATTATTGCCAAAAATAGAGTCAAAATTTGAATATCGTATCGTATCGTTTCCTAATAAATTAAGTTACAAATAAAATAATTTTACAAATGCATTTCCAAAATTAGAGGCAAATATTTGCCGAATGTATTATTATGAATTAATGTAATTTGAAAATAATAAGTGTATTAAAGTGTATTAAATCTAATGTATTATTATCATATAAAACCGGCTCTTAAGTGAATGAACCCTCCGAATTCCCTGAGTCCTATGGTTATAGAATCCGAACGCTCATGGAAAGCATTACTCTCACAGACGTCTCAGAAACAGACTCTTTAAAAGATACTTTATATATATGTAAAGATATTCATATGTAATACATTGAGTGCCGCTGCAACAAAATGAGAGCACCCAATTTAAGAGTGCTTTAGTCTATCGCAGGACATCTAAAGACACGGATCACTGTTAGCGTCGTTTTAATATTGTTCATTAATGTCGGTGATTCCATTCACTTATGAAATACAAGTATATGTATGTATAAGTATATGTATGTATAAGTTTTAAAAGTTAATAAAAAATTTATGCACTTTTGTCCGTGCGATACAAAAGTTTCCAAAGTTTGGAGTTTCAGTGCCGAATGACGATACAATATTTTAAAGTGCCAAAAAGTATTTCATTTATTTCAGGTGTTAATTCATAAATATATTTCGATATTAAATGTCATATTTGTACTTTGTTTGTTAAGACCGTACTTTTATTGTGTGTTCGTAGGGTCATCAGAGACAAATCTCAAGCAAATTCTTGTTTTCTACCGAAAGAGTCGTTCATTTGAGAAGCATTGACAATTGAATATTAAAAGAAACATTTTTATAGAGACATGAAAATTGAATGTGTAAGTGGGACATTGAGTATTGAGTTCAGGTTTAAGGTCATTACTGTTTCGTTATAATGTACTTAAAAATATAAAAATATTTATCCATTTTATGTTATTAATCATTCGCTCGGATTTTGCCATTTATAAGTTTAAGTTTATTAAATTATTGCGCTGATGATTAATCTAAAAAATGGTGAAAAACTATTGCATAGCATTGCATAATGTAAATGCAGTTTCCATATATTTACGTTAATATTAATGTTAAAGAAATTCGCATATTTATTGTGAATTTAAAAGTTTTACATAAATGACTAAAACCATAATTTGTAAATTGCAATTGTATTTTCAGCTAATTTTGGTCACTCTGATGACCATAGTATGGTGCGACGACGCAAAGATCAATGCAGAGTCCATCATCGAAATCTCCAAAACACTTCCACAGGAAAGTGACACTATCAAAACAGAACCCACAGACGAGCATCGTCAACAGTACGAAGTGCAGAGACTTGAAGGGTATGGAAATCGGGAATCATCACTGCAACATCCGCAACACCCACAACAACAGCAACAACCGTATTCCCAACATGAAGCACAACAGCCTCAGTATGGACCCGCACAAAGTCAGCAGTACCATTACCAGGGGCAACAATACGAAGACGCTGTTCGCGGCCCTCCGGGAGGGAGTTATGCACAGGAACAACAGAGTGCATCGGATCACGGGGAACGGCAACAATCGTATGATCAAAAACAAGAACCCTATGGACAACAGCAACAACCGTATGACCCGCAGATCAGAGTGGATGTACGTAATGCACACCCAAATGAGTATGGCGGTGAGCAACAGAAAGACGGATACAGACCACAACAGGAGGTAAATGGCTATAATGGCGGTCAACAGGAACAACCCTATGGTCACCACGAACAACCGGCAGCTCAGGTATACAATAGTGTTCCCGAAAAGAATGACGGATATTCCCTGCAACAACAGCAACAATCATATGGCCCCGGAAGTCAACAGGAGTATGGAGGGGGACAGAGTCAGGGTCAACAACAAACATATGCATCTCAACCATCGTATGATGGACAAAAAAGTGAAAACAATTATGGAGGAGGACCGGACAAAGGTCAAGAATATGGCGGCCCTCCAAAAGGTGGTGAGTCGTATGGTCAATCCAATGAAGGAAAACAGGAACAGGAACCATCGGGTCCTTCGTACGGAGGACAAAGTTATGGTCAACAAGAAATTGGTGGTCAGTCCTATGGCAGGGGAAAGGAATACGGTGGTCACGAAGGGGAATATGGGTATGGTGCTGATGGGTTTGGTGCTCAGGAATTGTCATATGGAAAAGGTGAAGGTGATTCAAAGTATAGTAGTGGTGGAAGTTATGGTGGTGCTAAGTATGGTGGTGAAAGATATACGCCGATTTACAATTCCGGACCGGAAATTGAATATGGAGGATTTGAGCCTATCATTAAACCCTATGCGGGTGATAACCGTGGTTATGGTGCAGGACAAGGGTCACACGAAAGCGAATCGGGAGGGTATGGCAGTGGTCCCGGAAGTTATGGCGGAGGACATATTCCCGGTAATAAATATAGTTATGCCCCTAATGGTGGCTATGAAAATGGCTATAATAGGGGTAGTTATGGTGATGGACATCCGGTTGGTTATGGTGGACATGAATTGGTGGTGGTTAAGTCGGGTCATGCTCATGGTGACCCTTATTATGGTGAAGGACAATATGAAAATAACTATGCACATGGTGATGGGAGTTATGGTGAAGGGAATTACGGTTATGCTTCGCAAAACAATAATGAATATGATGCCGGAGACCACGAAAGTGGGTACGGCGGTCAGACTAAGTCTAGTCATGAATATGCCAATAATGGTGAAGGACATACACATAACCATGACCATGGTCATGGCCATGGACATGACCATAACAGTGGTCAACATAATTATAAAGGTGACGGCGATGATCGGGGTAATGATGAAAGACATTCCAATGATTATTCGGGTCACAGAGTTCATTATTCGAATGACCAAAATGGTGGAGGACATTCAGATAATGAAGGAAATCATAGGGGTTATGGAAATAGTAATAATAAGAGGGGTAATTACGGTGATGGTAAATTTAAGGGCAATTATCGCGGTAATATCGGTGATGGGTATTCCTATAACGGCTATGGCCGTGCAAAACACAATTATAGAAACGACCATTTTTCTCAAAAATACCGCACCTCAGGTCGTGACCACTTTCCCCCCGCTCATTCGGGTGGCGATTTTGGAAGGGGCGGCGATTATGAAAAAGGGGAATTTGGTAAAGGCGAATACGGAAAAGGCGAATTTGGAAAAGGAGAATTTGGAAAAGGAGAATTTGGATCTGACCATTATGCTCAGGCACATACTGGTGGTGGCGATTTTGGCAGAGGCGGCGAATTTGTAAAAGGGGGAGATTATGGACTAAAGGGAGGGAACGATTATGTCCCCCCCTCAAACGAACGACCACTTTCACCTAATTACGGAAAGGGTCTTCGGGAAAATGCCGGTTACATTAGAGACTATGGGAAAGGTTCGCACTCTGCTCTCGGTGGAAGTGATTCCAACTACGGTGGCGGTGGCGGCGGAGGGGATACCTATGGTAAGAATTATTTTATAAGGCAAAAGCGTTCGGCTAAAAATGCTAGTGATTATGACAAATTTCCGGTCAATTGTAAACCATGGAATTGCAATCCGTGGTATTCACTGTCAGACTCTTCTCCATATTATAATGAATTTTATCACAAAAATTCAGGTTTTGGTGAGCATATTGGGGCAAGTCATGGAGAGGATCACGTGAGTGCATCTCAGGGTGGTGGTGATTATGGCGGAGGTGCGGGTACTTCTTATGGTGGTGTCGGGTCATTTGAAAAGGGAGGTCTTCCACCGGGTGCCTCATACAACCCCCAAGATGTTGGTCTTGACGCGTCAATTGTAGCCGAATTGACGGGCAAAATGGGTGCGTCGGGGGGAAACCTCTACAGTAGTGGAGGTTATCCCGGATTTAAGGGCGGCGGCAGTGGTTTTGGATTTTCAAGTGCATTATCCGATGGATTATATTCCGGAAGTTCCCCCTTTGGGTTAGCATCGGGCTTCAAATTACCGTACTCCGCCAGTGGATTGGGCTTTAATTCACAGTACGGTTACGCTGCCGCATCAGAACTGAAACCGACAGTCATCGGCGGACAGAAACAGCCTCTTACTAAACTGTTAAATCCCGTGAAAAGTTTTCGGTCATTAGTAAGTTATCTCACGGGAGGAATCACGGGATAAATGCTACGACATAATCATTATTAGTATTTTTAAAATAATTATTATTAATAATTAATTAAGTAATAATCAATACAGAGCTGGTTTCTCATCTTCCATTATATCGCGAGGAGAGTCGACACTTTCACAAACTATACAATTGTCGATTAATTTTTTAACGAATCAATTAAATAATCATTAATAATTATTTACGGTAAATAATGATCATCTAAATTGAGTCGATTTTCCTCTATTATATGTTTGTAAATAGTCAATAATTAAACATTTACAATGCATTTCCGAGCGTCGCACATTTACCCGAATATTCGAGTTATGATACATTAACTATTAAATGACGGTTTTGACCCTCAATTCTAAAGTTCCCATAAAATAATAACAATAATCACTTATACTTTATTGTTTCCTATTATATGTGAGAATATTGTCACCATTAACCGTTAATTGTCTAAGTGCTGTATTTTCGTTATGTAAGTATAGTGTTAATCTATTTTAATAATTCATTTGCCAAAATTTCAATATGTATATGTATGTTATTTATGTTGTCAAATGTAATGTAATCATTAATTAAGTTTATTAATTATTCTGTAATTTGTAATTTTAATTTCACACTGTTTTACGATTGTGACAAATTCTTGTGGCGTATCGTAATCATAATTTTATTTTTGTCAATAAATTACAATTCAAGTGCATTTCATTTTTCCAATTATTAATAGGGTGACCACCATCTGATTGGACGAAACTCATCAATTTTAACATTAATCTTATCAGTAAGCTAAAAATAGTTTATTTTTGCCTAAATTTTTAACGTAAGACTGAGCTCAAAATTAAGATTCAGACATGGTCAAGGGTGGGGGTAGGTTTGACCTTGATCCTAATCCCCCCTCGAAAATTTCAAAAATAAAAAAATTGCTTAAGAAAAATATATAGAAAAATGCAAAGTAGACTCCCCTATCCCCTCGAAAATCGTAAAATCCCGGATTTGATCAAGTTTGAAAATGTGTTTTTTAAAATTTCTTTTACATTTTCTAAGTGTTTATAAATTATTAGAGTGAACAAATTTAAAATAATTGGTTTTTAATTGTCAGACAATTGTTGTCGGGCAATCAACAATATTAATTAAACATGATACCGCTAATAGAAATATTCGCATTGAATTTCTTTAATTTAATATATTTAGCATAAGACACGTGTTTTTTTGTGGTGTATACACATGTACAGTGTGTCAATCTTAACTCTTTCAATCGTTTAAATCGTTCCGAATCAAAATACATTGATTAATGGAAAATATGTTAACAATGTTCTGCTTTTATTTCTATACACAATTCAAAACCTCGTTTCATGTTTTGAAAAACTCGATTTTCAATTAAAAATACCATATTTAAAATGAAAAATAAATAAATGACATAAATGAAATATTTATAATCAGATGCGTTTGATTCGATGTCTTTAATTGAATTGCCATTTAATATAATTAACAACAATAATATAGTAAAGCATTTTGGAAATTAGTAAAATGTCAATTCTTTATCTTCTCATTGGCGGAAGAGAATTCCTTTGTTTACC
>LBFL01001076.1:10539-30259 GCA_000988845.1 Hypochthonius rufulus
AATAAAAATACTTAAATAATTGAAAATTTAATAATTGAATTGTGTATATAAGTGATAGGAGACTATTTAAAACATTACATTAAAGAATATATTTTGATTCGGAACGTTTTAAATAATTGAAAGAGTTAAAATTGACACACTGTATATGTGTATTTACTTAATTATAACTCTGATTTATATAATATACAATAAATACCAAATTTAATGGCCGCAGAATAATCTCTTTCATTTCCGCAATTAATTGTTTTCCAAAGAATATGTCGCATAAACATAAACATGATATATTAATTGTGTTTTTATGATATTTTCATTTACTACAAATAAGTAAAACCATATTCAGCAATTATAATAACTAAAATTAATCATTAATTATGAATGATTAATTATTCAAAATGAAAAGTGAAAGAATATTAAACGATTTCATTTATCTGATATAAGAATGTCAATAAAGTTAATGAATAAATCAAAGGAAAACGTAATTATTTAAGATAATGCAACAGAAAATGAATCGATGTTTTGAATTGTCAATTATGAGAACGAAATGATAATGATAATGATAATGCTGTAAAATAAAATGGTAATTTAATAAACTTTTTTGTTTTATGTCATTTCCGTATATTTAAATGCTTCTCTTTCCTCTCGACTCTGAAATTTCCCATCATAATCCATTAACAATTGACATCGTATGTCTATATTTATTTCAAACAAAAGGAACGGTTCTTACATATAATCTATAAAATCACATTTTAAGGTGCAAATATTTCAAAAGTAAATGATGTGATTTGACATAAGATTTGAGAGTACACAAAAAAACGTGAGATTCTGTTAGTGTCAGTGATGGTCATTTGCACACTCTTAGGGAAGTGATGTGACAACAAAATTGTCGTTTGAGATTTTAGTCACTGTTTGATACTGTGCGTGTGGCTATGTGTGGCTGTGTTCGTGGGGTTTGGGATGCTGCACAATGTGATCGATGAGAGTTTGCATTAGAGTGACACAGCGATGCAAAAGCGAAATACCGAAAGGGATTTTTGGGGCAGGAAATTGGGGAGAGATTAAATGGATAAAAATGAATGAAAAATGGAAACTCCTTAATGTTCTTATGCTAAAATAATCATCAATATATTCAAATATGAAACATAAGTAAATATAAACATTTCATAATAATTTAAATTTCAAATTAATTTTTTAGAATGACAATTTATTTACATGTTTTGTCTATTATAACATGAATCAAATAACCATCATTTAATTCACAATCACTTTTGTTGATTTATTTGATAAAAAACCCATAACACTGCCATAATATATATTTCTTCCTTAAAATGGGCAGTGACAAACATGAATCAAGAGCAACATCAACAGAAAATTGATAGTGAAGAGTCACAATAGGAACAGAGAAACTTATTTAAGAAACTCATAAAAAGTTTTTTGCACAGTATTTTCTTCTCACAAAGTAATGGGCCAACGAACCCCTCACCTAAAATTTAGGCATCTATAGTTGAGTTTAATTCTTGAGCATCACCATCACCATCACCATTGGCTATCACCATCACACGGCCATAATGATGCATCGTCGAAGAATTTATGAGAAAGATGCTGCCCCATGAAAAATGAATCCGCTAACATTGTGATGGATTACACTGGTTTAAGCGCGACTCTCTCAATCCGAACGGAGTATTCCAAAGAAACTTCTTTAGGATCAATAACTAATACTTTTTATTGATCCTTAAAATTTGGTACCTCAAAGCGTACCGAAGTTTTGGCTCTATAAGATTCGGGTAATTTTAAGGACTCGATTTATGTTTAAAGCAAATCATTTCCTTAAAATATTAATAATTTACATATGAAAAGACGCAATAAAAGCTATTTTTGTTTCCAACAATAAGTTGATCCGTTTACTCTAAATGATGTGACATTACGTCTAAATGATAATGATGATGATTGGGAGAGTGTGCAATTGGATGATCATCATTTAAAATTCTTAAAGAGCTCAATAAGAAAGGCACATCCTTCTTCTTCACTCTATCAGCATCCTTTGCTCTTTGCGAGAGTTGAGCTTATCTCTGATGCGGATCACCTCTTTACTTCGACTTCCTTCAGCATCTCTCCCAATGCATGATAAGCCGACAATTGAATGAGAAACGGGAACAATAGACAATGGGCTCATTAAGCGACAATGCAGATGCGGACAGATGAACAGATGCTCGACATGATGAATTGCAGAATACTCAAGTCATACAAAAACGGATAAAAGAATGAAAGACTCTGGTGAAAGGCATTAGTGATACGTCCAGAAACAGACGATCATCATCATGATGATGCTCGAGACGTTAATTAATTATTTCTCACGATGAGTGCCTCGTGAATGGCAAATTCAATGCTTTAAAGGGAATGATGGATGTTCATAGATAAGGATTCCATTTTCTACTTTTAACTGAATATTCCAGTGTTTAATGAAAATTCTTTTTAGAGAATGAAAAGATAATGCAAAAACACTCAAAACACTCAAAACAATCTCTGAATGCACCCGATGATCGCAGACGAATAAAAACAAGAAAATGAATAACAGAAAATGTTCACATCAAATAAGATAAATTTGTGCAGCGACAGATGTGTGCACTTTCAGTTTATCGATTCCCTTCAAAGCGATATGTCGCATATTGTTTTGGGGGATATCACTGAAACGCAATATTACCGAATCATCGAATACGTTTCACCGAAACGAATTAATGACAATTTCCAAAGGATTTACATCTTTAATCATCATTTTAGATTTCGTTGCATATGACTTTAATCAGTATTTAATAGGAGCGGCGAAATATATTTCCGCAATAATTATATTTCCACAATAATTATATATCATCGATTTATATATTTAAAAAATCAATTATGTTTATACGGGCAGTGAATGAATGGGAATCGATTGAGAGTATTTCAGAATTAAATTCACAAATATAGTCATAGTCATAAGTGAAAAGACTAAAAGGATATGTGTGTATAGGAAGTGCCATAGGAAATTAATAAAGAGAATTTCCATCATTTTTAGTCAAACTTAACATTACTCCATATAAAATCTCTGTTAAAATGGTATACAACGGATGTACAATTAAATTCGGAAGTTATTATTGAGATGAGACTACATTTATGCGCATCATATTCACGAATTTAATAGAAATATCATGGAAATGGATAAATAAAACGTATGGAAACGTATGGAATTTACATATTAAAGTCATTAACATTAATAAAAATATGATTTTTAATTTTTATAAATAAATTATGTTCGATATAAATATAAATTTAATAATACTTTAAAAAATTGATTTTTTGATTATCTTTAAAAAGATATGAAACTATATGATTATTGATCAATAAATACCCATAATAGTAATTGATATAGAAATGTGAAGTCATTCAATAATGACACTGCACATTTTGATTGAATGCGATGACAGAACAAAATTCAAGTCATAAAAGTGGTAATACAAATGTACGTGTCATATTTCGATCACGTGTTTAGCTGTTATCAGTTAATAATGATTACTTTAATAGAGTTTTGGAGATTTTTCTTTTTAAAAATTGCATTACACGAGCACATGTCTATTTGCACGGGTATGGGATGTGCTATTTCATTATACGGTCATTATTATCGTTATATCTTTATTTTAGATGAATAAAAATGTCATTTTTTAGCATTTTTATATATCGGCATTAAAAATATTTCATTACAAAAAAGCAATAAAATTAATTCCCTCAACAAATGTAATGATACAATTTATGTCTCATACGGGAATAGTTTAATATTTTTATTATTTTGTTTTTTACTTTATTTTTTGAGTAATAATAATTAAGGAAATAATGAAAACGGTCCAAATATTTATGTTAATTCCAATGAAATAAAGAAGTTCAATGTCCTCATGATATATACAATTTTTTGTTTCTGTTAACGGATTCGTTAAAAATCTCATTTCATTCAAAGATTTACACACATAATTTTTAAATTAAATATTAATTTTAGTCTCATATGCAAAGTTACGTCTGAAAAGAAACTTAAAAAATTTTATTTAAAAAAGTAATATGTGTTTATATCACTTTATAATTTCAACTTTAATATTACGATTTTTGACTCTTCAAAATCCGTAATAATTTCCGAGAAATTTAATTTTAAACTCAAGTGATGTGCTAAAAAATTGATCACTCATATATGATAAAAACATAAAATAAGTTGAAAATGAGTGTCAATGAATGTCTCACATGTTCCGTGTGAATAAAGTTTTGAAATCGTCAAATTCAATTGAACTGTGAAAACGAAAAGTCAAAATCAAGATTCAGGCACTAAAATTGGTTACTATGGAATTGAGACGGAAACGATCATAATAATTTGACCGGAAATTCGAGAATAAAATTGATAAAAGTGATCACATCCGTTAGGGCATCGTATGACATATCTAATTCGAGCAGACACCTGCAGGTGCATTAGGTTTGGATATGTGAAAATCACAGCCGCGCAGAGGTCGATCAGTAACTTCATGAATTCACATTTTCAATGTATTTTTACCGTTGAAAATAATAGTGTTAAAAATGAGAAAACAAATCACTTGAGTTTGAAATTAAATTTCCAGAAAATTACAAATTTTCAATATTTAAAAATTTTTATATAATAAAGTTTAAGATATTGAGTGATACGATTTACTTTTTAAAATTAAAATTCTAAATTCCTTCTTAGGCGATATTGTAGTTTCGACTCTGTGTGTGAAATTAATTTATCCATGATTTATGCATTAATAAACGATTCTCTTAACATTAATTAATTTTTGTAGAAAAATAAAAAAGTCACAAATGCTATTTGTAAATAATTTAATCCCATGTAAATATTTGATTTTATTCAATAATGTCATAAATGACTATAATCATATATATTCATATAGATTTATGTACATTTAAATAATGCTATTAATTAGAAACGTGCATTGTTGCGTCATTAATTGTATAGATTTTCAGTATTTTCCTTAGAAAATTCCATTTTTGGACAATTTTACTGAAAGGGTGTTATTTTTGAGATTCTTTAAGGGGGGCTAGACTCAACCAAGACCACCCATTGACTAATACTAATAATTTCTGATGTGAAAATTACATTAATGTAAATACATGTATGACTTAACATCGTAACGCAACAATTCATAATTATAATATATGTTTACATTTGAAATGTTTGAATGAACATATTTTCATATTTACCATTACTTAAAATAAAGGTATAACAGTGCATAGTTTAAAGAAATCCCTGACAATTTACGGTTCGACATGTTAGACATGTTCGACTATACACAAATTCCCAGGAAAATCTGATGCGATAACATCCGAACCTTTCCAATACTCCCTCTGAAACAATTCACTCTGATGGTAAACTTTGATGCAGAGGGATGCTTCGATTATCACCCCAACAGATCAATATCATGGGACAACACACAGAGTGAACTGCGATGTTATATCACAGAGCAGAGTATGCTCAAAGGCATCAAAAGAGAGACACTATTGCATACCCCCACAGCATCTCTTTGTAATGCTCTACAAGTATAGTGCTTATAACATGTCTCTGGAAGTTTATAACCATCACTTTTAGGGATTCAAAAGAATAGGGAATGCTGTGAATAAAGTAATAGTGAAAGATTTAGATTTTGTATGCGATTGGGAAATGCTTCTGATGAACATCAGAATGGTCAATGTGAATGTTCTAGAGATGGATGACCACTTATAGATAGAGGATGTTGACCGGTGCTGCGGGGAGAGAATACACCACACACTATGGTGGTATAAACACATATATTGCTATATAAATATACAAATATTTTCATAGTAAAATATTAAATAAAATACAAATAATTGCAATTATATAATTGAAGAAAATACCATTAATTTAAATAAATGAGTTTAATTACTCTGCGCACAAAAATTACCATAAAACGTTTACATATTTTCGATTTAAAGTAAATGAATATGCATCATGATCATCACCATCATCACCATGATAATAATCCGATGCAACATCCTAAAAAATTCTTTTGCTAATTTTCTCTTTCAGCGCATTTAATGTCACGATATAAGCATAATCATAATCAACATAAATTCCATTCACATCATCATCATCATCATCCTCATCTCCCCTTTTATCATGTGCATGACACCCCTTTTTATTATAATAGTTTTTTATTTGCTTCAAACACATAATAATATATCACTAAATGACTATTGTGTAATGAGAGAGATCCAAAAACATTTTCTATTGATTATCCGCCCTTTAGTATGACGATATTGTGACTGTAAATTTATTCTTTAATTAAAGTAATAAATTGCTATTCATTTGATATTTTATACGCCGCATTATTAATTGGATTCACGATACCGTTGATTTGAAATTTCATATGAAAATTGAGATATAAAATTTCACATCAGTATTATGTAATTGAACGGTGAAATATGAAACGCACAAAACGAGAACATATTACAGAGTCATGTGTTTCATCAGCACTGATAAAAGATTGTGTTTAAAGATTTTTGCGTTTCTCATGCAAAAGGGATGAAAACAGATAAAACGCTGAATGAGAAGAGAGGGGGAGAAATGCAATCGATATAAATGCAATACTCAACTAACAGTGGAAAGTGGCGGAACCTTTAAAATATAAGTTTAATAAATTAAGAGTATCTTAAAATCATACCCTTATTATATGTTATTTATTATATCGCAATTAAATTAAAATATATTTTATAGTAAAATGTAATGATTGAGACGATAATTTTAAAATGATTCAATTGTACGGCTTCAGAATCCGCATTTAAATGTGTTCAAATCAATGACACTGTAAGACGGGAACACGCGTCTGTACTCATCAACTCACTGATTTCTTTGCTTTGAGTAATCATAAATAAAGAGTAAAGAGGAGATGCTAAAGAGGAACAAAAGCACCAAAACAATGGAATGTGGTGAAATGAGATGAGACGAGAGAATCAAATTGAATAGGAAATTCCGAAAATTTTTCAGAGCAAATTTAAAATGAATAGAAAAACGGCGAATGAATGTTCAACATTCTCAAAGAGTTCCATAAAATTCTTTCCGTTATTATCGGTTCTTTATAATTATTACATTTTGAAATTGTGAAAAACTATAAAATTTTATGGCATTACATTTTCATTATATTCTCTTTGAATTGAATGTAAAGAAAAAAATAATACAATTGAAAATGTCTAAAGAAACATTAATGAGAGGCGATTTAAAAATATTGCGATGAGATTAAGTATTTTCCAATAAATCTTAAGAGCATTATTTTCCCACAAAATATTGTTTTATCAGAAAATAGGGTGACCGTTCATTGGTGGTTACTGATCCGTGAAAATTCAAAACGCGCGCCTAAAAGCACAAAATACAATTCTAAACATATTTTTTGATTTTTTTAAAAGAATAGTGCATTCGATAATGAATGTATAATGTTAAATAAAAGAATTTCATGGGTATAATTGTCGAAATCAAATATATATAACTGAATTAAAGAGTGTTCACCCTAATAAAAAATTAAATAATAGGATCAAAATGATGAATTAAATAGAAATCTTAAAGTTAAGTCAAATAATATGTCAGAAAGAAATTTCCTGATATTTTTGTACTTTTCTAATAACAGTAATAATTTAAAATGATTACCATAAGCATGTCATGGAAAATTCTATCTCAAACTTCGGAGCGATGGGATTTAACAGATTTATAAAAGTTTTAATAGAGAAAAGTATTCACCGAATTTAAGAATAATAATCGATAGAGAAATGTACCCGTTGTGAACCATTTTTTCATCATCCCTCATCTATGAGCATCCTTCAGTATCCTCAACTTTTTAATATTGTCTTTTCTCAATTTTATATTATAGGATGAGGGTTATTCCCGTGAGGATTACAGAGCCGATTACCTTTTATTCTTTAGTTTCCTTTTTTATTTTCTTTTATTAAAGAAAAGATGCTACAGGATGATGCTTGTGGATGTTGAAGTGCACCGATGGAGGAAATTGAAACTCATAAATTGTGAACAGAATCAATTTGAAAGAAGAGACCATACCTAAACATGTATATGGCATTATTGTATATAAATAGACACAAAAGGAAAAGATAAATGTTTGGGATATATTTTAAGACCCGACATAATGAGCAAAAAGTGCGACGGACATTTGAGGCAAACGGATCTAACGAATTAATCAAATTTAAAAATACCATTTTATTAATTGCAATGCGTTTCAATCACTATATTTTCCATTCATTATCAAAAGGGTTCCGTTCTCATTCAAATCGATCGGTTTAAGAGTCTAAAGAAAGCGATTTATAAAATCGATTAAATAATTGATAATACATTAATCTTACACTGGAATTATACTCAATTAAAAAGAAATTGGAATTTAACATTATAAATGATCTCTCACATTTATTTCTTAATTCTTAACCCAATAAAAGAGCATTTTATAGACTTAATTCTGACGCACAAACATAGCAATTGTCCATTGCAGCATCAATAATCCTTTAATCCACGAAAGGAGTACATCAACAGCTGCAGTAATGTTATCTTTCCAATTGTTTGTGCAATTGTGTGAAACTTTTAGTTCATTCTCTTATTGTATTACGTAATAACACATCTCTTAAGTCTTTCGATATCAATAGGGTGACCGCTCATTCTGTCAAATTATGAATAAATGGAGTCTCTCCTAATATCGAATACTTTAATATTCATGTAATATAAATAATTTGTTATTCCTCATGATTTTTTATTCATATCGAAATATTATACAATCCTTAATGCTACTCTAATATATAATCTATGGAAATAATGAACCTTAAATTTATTTCTAATCTTTGATATCCTAATTCAAAAATAGTTTCAGATGTACAATTTTGGAGGAGCGGTCACCCTGTAAAATCAAGTTTTATATTCTTTAGGTTAAATTATGATGATATAATGAAAATATTTAAAACATGAATCTCAATACTCATAACAAAGAATATTTTATAAATATTATGCCATTACAGGAAATTGATAATGATAATTGAGGCATCATACAAACGCATCATACAAACGGAGCTAAAATGATATCACTCGAATGCTGCTCATTTGTGGTAAATATAATTCATTTGCGTTTAAAACCCGCATGAGAATTACATCCGCATCCTTAAAATTGCGATGCCCTTTATTTTTGTTCTTCGGATTAAGTATACCCTTTTGTTTCATTATGTGCAATTCGTTTCGCTGAGGAAATGATAGTTGAGGCATCAGATAATGGAAGTGCAACTTAAATATGCACATTGAGTTTTCCACTCTTTAACATTTTGAACCCGCATTAGCATTAGAGATGGAAATACTGCAGAATAAATTGGGGTCAAACTAAGGGTAAATTGCAATGGAATCGTATTAAATTAGTTTATATAAAATTGCATTTTTTCTTTTTGTTATCCGCATCTTAAATCTTATGCTAACAAAACTTATCAAATTTTATAGGGTTTATTAATGTACTGAAAAAAGTAGACACAGAAGTGTAAACAAAATAATTGTTGAACCTTTTGCTTAATTTAAATAAAATAACATTTCACGTCAAATTTCAGTTAAATAGAGTCAGTCAACTGTTGTCGATTTAATAGAGTCAATTGGTAGTTGAATTTAATATTGATTAAAAATTTAAATTTAAAATCAGGGGAACGAAAGAATTTTTTAAAAATTTCCATTTCTAATTATGATTATATAAAAAACTAATGGCAATATCTTAACGGATAAATGCGTAATGATTTATAATTCAAATTACAAAAGATTATCGTTCATTTAAGTATTGTCTAAAATTTTCTTTTTCCACAGACAATTTATTAAAAATTTAAGTATTAAAGTGTTACGCAAAACTTTAAACTTTTTGCATTAAAATAATGAAAAAGTCTCATTTTTCTTAATTTTAATTAAATTGCGTCTCAATTTCCAATTCTATTGCTGGTCCCTTAAATATCCTCATTTTTTATTCTCTAAATTATTCCATTTTCTCCTTTACACTGTGCAAATCACCTTTTATGTGATACTTTCGGCTTTTGATGGTCAAAACTCTCATGTGTATTGCAAAACATAAGGCATATGCTTTTAAAAACATTTTATTTATATATGAGACACGAATTGAAAAACAATTCTAAAGCAACGAAATAATTTGAATGTGTAAATTCACATCAAACAAATGAAAAAGTTCCAAACAAATGATTAACGGATGAGGAAATGTTTAGAAGAAAATGCTTAAAGCAAATTTCACTGCACATTGTGTATTCAAATGAAACGGATGAGATTTAAATGAGGAGATTAATGAACGGAAAGTTTTGTTAATATATCTTTGGGTATCGCATTCCGAATTTCAGATAAACACATGTTTCACACATAATAGTAACATAATGCTATTCAAAGGCCAATTTTATGACATAATATGACAAAATTAAAATAATAAAATTGTAATTGCATATCGTGGCGAAACACTGAGAAACACAACCATGAGATGTATGACAATAGAGATGGAAAACTTAACGCGGACATAATCAATCAGTGTCATTGTCACACTCGCGTTCACATGACATCTCTGTATAGTGAATTATGAAATACTTTTGTCACAAATGCTGTTATTTTTATATAAGTTTATTAATTCCTGTGAAATGATAAATATTTACCACTGTTAAACAGCAGCAGCATACGAATATATTGTATGTTCTGTTTATTGATTTTCCAAAAAATAAAATACTAATCACCATAACAAAATCTATACTATTAAAATATTGATGTGTCTGTATGTCTCTCTGTCTGCAATAATTAAATTTTGAATTTAAAAACAAAAACGTGAGCGTTGGCGATACAAACAATATTTTAATTGTTGCGACGGATTTAAATTCTGAAGCAAATAATTTTATATATCAATTTAATTGCTTTACGGGATATTGTTTCGAATCACCGGTCACGGATGTTTGTAATGAATCCAATTTTTACACCATTATCATAATGAGAGTTGGAAATATCTTTTAAATTTCTTTAATTGAAAATAATATTAATGTGTCTGTGTGTTTATCTATTGACAGAAATTGAATTACATTTAAATATTAGAATTTAATAACATTGTTGCGCATTAAAACAAAATTTTAATTGTTGCAATGGATTTGAGTACTTTTGCTTTAAGCAAAATATTTCGTATATTAAATTTCATCTTAAATTTAATTTCTGCAGGAAAAGGTACGAATCACCGAGTTTTTCAGTTGTAATCAATTAAAATTTCAAAAATAAATTGACATTTAAATTGAAACAATAGTATTATTTAAATTGCATTATTGTTTTTTATTCGTCAATTCCTGTGAATTATGAAAATATACAATAATTTAGTTAATTGCGAAATTCTCAAAATATCTTTACAGAGACATTTAAAATTTGTGATGCGAAATAAAAAATGTTTTCAGAAATAAAATTAATAATATGATAGAATCAAATGAAAATAAAGTAAATTCATATCATAAATGAAGTTATTTTGACATAAACGATAATAATGATAATATAGGGTTTCATTATCCGCCAGAAACAGTAATCTCGAAACATAGGAAATTGCAGCATCACACAACAATGGGAAAAATGAAGAGTTTTCATGATCAAAGTGTGTGATAATATTTGAAATGATGACATAAATATCAGAATAAAAAGGGTCGCGTCGAATACATTACGTACAAATGTATTGTTGTAAATACCATGCGCGTATGTATTATTTTCTATTATATGCAATTTGTGTGTTCTCACATCAATACAATCATTTTCTCAACCGCTACCGCAACACTCATAATAATTGTGTCATTTTTAGTCACTTTATGTAAACGGATCAATAAATTACATCATTATGAGTCAAAATTTAATGATAAGATCATGCAAAAGAAAGACTTTTTCTATTCAAAAATATTATATTAGAGTTCGAGAATTTTGCTCATAAAGAGTATGACTGAATTTGCAATATAAAAAACATTGCATAATATTAACGCGAATCTGATAATCCGATTCAAATCTAAGATTATTTCAGATTAAATTAAAAATATTACGTTAATTTTAAATTTTTAAAAATATCAATTATGTTCAAATTAAAAATTATAAATTGAAATTAATTTAATATTTTTCAATCGTAATCCGCACAAAATATGTTAAGATTTTTGAAATGTTTAGAAAAAGCATAAAATACAATTCACATAAATATTGCACGTGTTTCTTGCATTATAATTATAATAATTGAAAAGTTAATTTTATGCCTAACATAAGCAATGTTCCCCCGAAATAATACTTTCCCTCAATGCATATATTATTTCAGATCACATTATAATGAAATATAAATACACATATAATTTGAGTTTTCTCATTTCACACGCAAATGCTGAAAAATTAATATGAAAGTAAAATACGTGAATGATACGGTGGGGTAATCAATCGATTCACAGAATTATAAAGCCCGTGCTTAACACATATTAAGGCATGTAAATGCGGAAATAAACAATAGTTTAATGAATGAAAAGTAAACATTAAAATTTCTTTTCATATATTCTATAAAATTCAATAATTATGAAACCAAAATATGTCATTCTAATTTTTGGTCATAAAAACGACGCAAAAATGTTATTACAAAAGAGAAATTCTCTTTTCTTTTTTGAGCGTCAATTCAATTTACATTATACTTCTATGCTTTAACTTTACATTTTCTATTCTTTTCTATTTCCATCGTCTCTCATCGTAACAATCGATTGCGTTTTCCATTAGTGATAAGAAATGAGAAAAAAGAAATACTGAATCGTGGAATAAAGTAAAAGGTTATGCATTTCTATGGGATTAGAGGATACTTTCAGATTATGTTTCACCGTCTTTAAAAGAAAAAAGCCTCTGATTTAAAAATAAGACAAATTATTGTATAATTTGATTTATAATTTAACTCTCATTTTAATAATATGTTTGAGCGTCATAAGAATATAAAAGTACTCTCAATTCTTAAGTAACCGATAAAAAAGAAATTTACAAAAGTTACATCTCAAGTATTGCATTAAACTGACTTTTAAGTGATTACTTTTAATTATATGGTATATAAATTGCGTAATTGAAAATGTTGAATCAATAAAAATAAATGCATTTTTAATTGTATTATCGATAATAATATAAACGGTATATTTTAACACACATATAAAACGACAAAATAATCATGCAATTGTTTGTTATTATCATTGATTGTCACTCATTTAACAATTCACTGAATTCCATTCATTGACACTGCTTAATGCTTTTCCCGTGTTTAATGTGACATATACAAATATATTTGTTTAAAACAATTTAAATTCAAATTCAGAACATCGCATTTACACAAAAGATATTTTATCTCTAAAAGCAAATATCACAGAAACGAGTGTTACGAAAGAAACGATAAAAAACAAATTTCAGAAAATGCTACAAAAGATCATTTCCCGCATCAAATATGGCAAAACACAAAACATTGATTTTCCGTTCAGCATTTTAATTTAATATAAATTTAATATAAATTATTCGCATAATCTGTGCACTTTTGTAATGTTCACACTGAATCTATAAATTAAATTTACATCATTAAATCGTGAAATGTCAATTTCGGTTTTAAATTAACATTTAATGGTTTTATCGATTAATCTTTGATTTAAGAGAAATTATTATAATCATTATTCAAATACATTATAATAAACACCATAAACTATTAATAAAGAATATTTAATTATCGTTTTTATTATTTTTTTTTAATATAAAACTAAAATTAATTAACACAAAAATAAAAGCGAAAATGCGGGCATAGATATTTCGAAATGATATTGTGACGCAAACCGTTTCCTCATTTGGAACTAGAATTAATTAGTCACAATTAGTATTCTGTACGGTTTGATGGCTCGAGAGGGGGTCACTTCCTTGCCGAACACTGGTCACTGATTTTATAAATAACGTTTTATAAACTCCTGTATTTGTAGTTTAATATGTTTTTCGGTCCGTTTTTGATTATGTTTATAAAAATTAGTGAAACATTATCATAGGTTATCTCCGATCATCCCTCTCTCAGCTTCAGCCGGACCAATCCGATGCCCCACAGTCTCCATATTGTCATAATAGATTGTATATGCTGATATTGACATAGAACATTATCGGCTCTCTAAAAATTTAATGCTTTATTTCACTCCCATTTTCTAAATTAAGATTTTCTAATGGAAACTGATGCTTACTTTAAGACTGATAATGCTGGTGGAAAACTCCACAATTAACCATATTTTCTAATAATTTTGAATCAGAGATTTTGAAAGGAGCATAAATATGGTATTTTAAGAATTTAATTTTATGATTCAATAAAAATAAAAAATAAAAAAAGTAAAATTTAATGTAAATTTTTCGGCAAAAAAATTCAAAGTACCGCTAAATCGAGCGTATACCGGACACTTAAAACTTAACTGAACCCTATGCGATAGTGACTGATGCGCGTATTACTAGAATAGAATCAGCATATCAAAAACCTGCTTTTTTATTTTAGTTTTCCATTGGCATAGGGCTTTTGATTTTATGAGGTGTCCGGTATACTCCCGATTTAATGGTATTTTGCTGTGTAATATTTAATAAATATTAAGTCATCATTAATGAGAATTGAGAATAGTATTTCTGAAATAATAATTTAATTGTAGAAAAAAATTCAATATGCAAATTACTATTATATATTTATTAACTTTAAGATATGCACATTAAAATATTCGGTTTATTGATTTTCGGCGAATTCAGTACGCATATAAAATTAAATATTAAATATTGAAATAATAGTGCACGTTTATCGGACACATTTAGAGTATAAAATAAAGGAAAATATAAAAAATAAAAGCCTAAAATCAGATCTGAAATTTGTATTGTGTATGCGCACGCCTAAAGCAATAATCCCGATGCGAACACTCCCATTGCCTTAGAAATTGCATTACTGTTTTGCAGTTGAGACTCATTCTCATTGATCTCTCAGTCCACAGTTTGGCTGTCTCTGTGATGCCATTCAATTTGGCACTATAAGATTTTACTGTGAAAGTGCAGCATTATATTATATATGTGATGTGTGAGATGAATTGGAAATGTGTTTTGAGAGCGCCAAAATAAAAAGTGGAAATTGAAAATTCAATAATTCGAAATTCTCTTTCAAAAACTAATTATTATCATTTTAATTTAATTCTCTTCTTTTACCAAAAGCTAAAGTGCGGCCGATTTTAATTTTAAACTCTTTTTGTGTGTTTTTTAAATGTGAGATGATAAAGTGATAAATAAAAGGTCTGTTACTTTATTGCTTAAAACATTATCATCATTTTTGAAATATTAATATAACAGTGATTAATACGAGAACTATGGTCACAGTGAATATACTTATGGAAATATATGTACGAATATGTATGGAATTTTAAGAATTCCACAGCATCACTATTATTACCATCATCAACATTTTGCATCTCTCTTTTGATATCACATCTTTTACATTAATCTTTAAGCTCATGAATGAGTGCGCATTTGAAAAACACGGGAAAATTATGTCCCAAATGTGAAAAGGTGAATGTTTCATCATTTTGTTTCGAATCACAAATAAATAAATAAAATATGGCATTTTATAAGGATAATATTCTAGATAATATACTATTACTTTTAATGCTATAAAAAATTTATATAACTTTCTTTGTAATCATAAATGGAATTTTATAGTTCATTCTCTATTTGTGATAATCTAAAACTGTGGATTTCAGTGAGAATAGCATTGTTTTTTGGAAAATCGATGAGTTTCGTATATATTTATAATCCATAAACTGATTGCAGAGAATAGTTTTATAAAATAATAATAATAATGTTCAACATAAAGAGCATTATAATATATAAATTTTAAAATAATTCTCTTTTATCTTTTTGAATATCTCTACAAAATTTACTGAATTAAAATGCTGGAAATATAATGCGGCATTTTTATTCTCAACATTCACATTATGGTTCTTCTATTTGAATCTCTATCTCTTATGATATATCATATCGATGAAAAAGGAGATAAAAATGACATTTAAATGCATTACATTGTATTGAGACTTTTACTATTTACATCAGTGTTATGTACCATTATTTGGTAAGTGTCGGGATAAGGGATGTGAATGATGGAATCGTTATTTAGAGACACTATTCTAAAGGAATTCAATATTTTTAAGGATATATCAAAATTGCACCGAAAAGTTTAATTCACTGTTTCTTCATGGGGATTTGTAAAATATTTTCTATAATTTATAATCATAAATTGTGTTTTAAATGATATAAATCTTTATTATCCTTTCTCTTGATATACACTTTCAGCCTCAGTTCACTCACATTTCCACCACTATCATTCATCAGTCATCATTAGATGTATTAAATGCAAATACAATGAAAATGAGATGAGGATGCGGATGATGTAAAGATGGGGATGAGGATAAAGTACCGGTTTAAGTGTCTTAGAGTGTTATAACATTACATTTGTCACTCATCGTGCACTTTTATATACACAGAAAATGTATAATATAATATGATGGATCTGAAATCGAAACTGAGATTATGCAAATTTAATGTAAAGCAAAGAGCATAGAGAAATACTGTATAAAGTAATGACAGTATTCAGGTTGACTCAACTCGGGTCAGGAATATATTTACAATACTTTCCAAAGTGTAAAACAAAATAATTTTAAATTAATATAAATTATTCACCATTTTCAAAGAGTGCTCAATTATCTTAATTCAGAAATATTTAAAATATTACACTAATTGATTCAAATTTAATTATATCGAAATATGCACTTTCGGAATACTTTCGGAATAATTAGAAATTATTTCACATTTTAATATGTGAGATGATATTAAATTACGGGCATTCCTTTGATATTCAAATATTTAATACGAAAAATCCAAATCAATTATTTATTAAATGTATAAAAATTTCATGATTCACTCCCTTTTAATCATCACGTAAAAACAGGAAAAATTTGCATTAATGTAATGGTGATAATTAACGCGGCAATAAATTTATTTATTAATGAAAAGAGATAAACAAATATCAGTGATGAGAAAATAATAAAATAGAGACTCATCACATTGACTCTTAAAACACGACACATACACACTTTGGGCTCATTAAGAGATGTGCTTAATTAACATGAGCATGAATTTAATTGCATGCAAAAGAGAGGAGACCATTCACAACTCAATGCATTGTTAATTAACCTTTTGATAGAACTCTACAGACTTGAAATTAGAGATCACAAAACAACACTTTCAGATTTGCATTTATAAATAATTAACAATATTCTTAAATCAAATATTTGATAATAATAATCATTATCGTTTCGTTATATCATATTAATTATAAAAATTATTAATTATAAAATAAGTAAATCATTTAGAAAGTTCTAAAATTAAACTTAATTATTGAAATATCATAACTCAGTAATTGATCTGCCATATGATGAGCACCGAAACAGATTCGCAAATCTCAAATTTAATTAATTTTCTTTATTTTTCAGATTTCAAATAAATTGATACTCGAAAATTAGAATTTTCACTAAAAACAGCACTTCTATCATTACACAACGATTTCTCTCTAATTTAGGATTAAATTTATCGTGTGTCAAACAAAGAACATGTATCGTTACTTTTCTCTGAGCGAAACTCTATAATACTCTATAATATTCGTATCAAATTTCACATCATTAAGTTTTTTAAAAAATCCAAAATCATATGACAAAAGATAATAAATGATTTATATTTGATGTTTAACGTGCGAAATGTTAATGTTTCTCAATGTTATTGTGTTGTGACGTATTCACATATCATCAGTAAGACTCTCGGACGTGAAAAGAATTTTAATTAATACCGTAATCATCGTTATCACCAATAAACCGTATATACCGTATATACCGTTATTATTACCATGACTGAGTCAATTAAAACACAAAATATAAAGTATTAAATAATCATACAAAATGCGTGTTGGAAATTCGTAAAAAATATCAGTTTAATTAAACATTTCAATTAAATATGTCATCATCAGTGGCAACAGTGACGGCATTATTAAGCAACACATTTAGTACCAATGGTAAAGTGCGGTGCAAAATCAAGTTAAAAGTGTTTGCGTTGTATTTGATAATCGCACTCCTGTTTCAAGTGACTGTATGCAGAAAGCATTACCGGAGACTGCACCGGGCATTAGTGACCACTAATATATCACACCGATACATTACGCTGGAATCAGCATCACAAACCAAGTGTCTAAAGGGATGCTCTTGTAAATGGCGTTCGGGAAAAATGACTGTCGATTGTATCGATAGCGGATTTATTGAAATACCAAACGATTTAGATTCGGGCACTCAAGTGTTGCGTTTGGATGGAAATGTCATCAAAAGGATAGGGTCAAAGGCCTTTCAAAAAGTGGGATTATCACATTTGCAGAAGATTTTCATGGCGCGCTGCGGTTTGGTACAAATTGAGGGTGACGCTTTTTCACAAGTGTCTAATTTAATAGAAATTGACCTCTCAAATAATTTTCTCGCCGAAATACCCTCCGATAGTCTCCATCAGTGCCCGCTTTTGAGGAAATTGTTATTGTCACATAACCCCATCACTGCCATTTTTAATAATACTTTTGCTACACTCACGCAGCTTCAAATTTTGGATCTTTCAGAGGCTAAAATTGAGCATATCGATGTTATGGCTTTTCAGGGATTAAAAAATTTAAGACATTTGCAACTCAACGATAACAGACTCAGGTATGTAAATGTCCATTAATTATAATTTATATTAAGTTATAGATATTATGAGAAACGACGGATTTACACTGTTTTCGTATTAAAAAGATTCGGTATTAATTAAAAATAACAAAGACATTCATTTGAATATAAATATATATTTCATAAAGAAAATGTGATTTGAATAATCAAAATCTAAATCCTTTGCGTTAAATGATGAAATATGATAATAAAATGATTATGGAAAAAGGGAAATCGTGTTTTGGGAGCGGATGCGGACTCAAATATTAAAGATCAGAATATCTACATTCACGAGAAGGGTTTTGCCCGCGGCAAATGTAATTTCCGAGCGAAATAAATATGAGCATTTTGAGTGACTCATATGAGACTCAAAGTCAATCGTTTTCACGTCTCTTTTTGGCAAAAGCATTTGTATCATAAATGAGATTTTCTCATTGTATCGGCATCTTTCGCGAGAATAAAAAGAAAATAAATTACGGAGTAACAAAATGTGTATTTACGGAGAACGGATGATGAGAAAAAATAGGAAACACCGTACAACAACAATGACATTCCCTATTTGATACACGTAATAAATAAAATATATGACTCAATTCTTTTCATTCTTTTCACTGTATATTCACTGTATGTTCACTATATATTCATTTATTCATGTGACCATTCGACCGATTCACGTATTCTTTTAAATAGAGTATTCATTTATTTGCATTCATTTGAGCCAAAGACTCGAACGGTGTTATCAAACTTAAGTAAAACGGCAAAAAATGTATATTGTGACGCAATAGAATAAAAGTGATCGAATCATGTCAATTGTGTTACTCAAATGGTATTACTCCATTTGTGTTTTCTCATAAAATATACATGT
>LBFL01001076.1:30289-41726 GCA_000988845.1 Hypochthonius rufulus
CAATGATCAATTGACTCGACTCTCATGTGACACGACTTAATTTTCTTATATTTTTACATTTATCAAAAGTTCAGTACAATTGCATTACGAATCGTAATTTATTACATAAATGAAATATATGATAAACTATAATTTCATTAATGATTACCCCATAATCATTTCCTTATTCTTAATAAATAAATTCAATTAAACATCTGAACTCAGATAAATTAAAAAATCTCATATAAATCATTTTGCGTAAAATTGCATAATGAAAAAGAAATGAGAGACATGATATTATAGACGATCTTTTATCGGAGTATTTCAATGCATATACGTCATCATCACTTTATTTTACTGACATTTTAGAGATTTTCAATTTACAAAGTTTTTGCTTTTTATTACTTTTTTCGTCACTGACATTTTACACTCTCACTTTATACTCATCCCTTTTAACGTAACTTATTTTTTGTCGCGATTTGTACAGTCGAAATTGAGAGTGATGCTGACAAAAAAGAAATCGTCACATTCGTAAAGTGCAACAAAAATTTCCAAAAGTAAATAAAAATTGATTTCGCCTTTAAACTTGAGGTTTCACACGTGTGAAATACAAATAATGTACGTGAATATATATTTATATATATTTTTCTCGAAACATTAGCTCAACACGTGTTTATGGAATATAATGACATTAAATTTTCTAAAATTACATTAAATTTGTGAGAAAAATAATAATCACTGTAAGAATTACCATTATAAACACGATATTATTTTTGTTGATCATTTTTAGTCACATTTTGTGTTATTATAGATTATTATTGCAGTAATAAATAAATAAATAAATATAATTTACAACAAAAAATATGTCATTATAATACCAAAAATCTCTTTTAAAAGTCCTTTTGGAAAATTTTAATGAAACACTTTAAAGTTTCTTTCTCTGCACATAAAAGAGCGGTGATATAAAGTGGAAATGAGCAAAATAATAGTAAAGGTCAGAGCGGTGAACGGAGAGTATTACCAAAAAAGAGTATAAAAGAGAATGGAAAAAGTGATATCATCTTTCGCGTCACTTTCCACAAGAGGATAATGCGAGTCGAGGAACAAAAGAGAAATATAAAATATAAAAAATAATATAATATCCTCAAAAAGAAAGAAACTCCGACAAAACACAGAATAAAACAAAAGGAAAATATAGAATATCAAATATTTTGTAAAAATCTCACGAAAATGTGGTATTATATAAACATATTATACTGTTTCTATTATATAAAAAATAGATTTTTAAGGATTTTTGTCACCATAAGCAACGTTTTCCCGAATTGTGTCAATTACGGTATGAAAACGCCACACGCACTATTAAAATGGTATTATTTGTTTTTCTTTCTAAAATGTGCATACATTTTACGAAAAATCAAAATGTGTAAAATATGTGCAAAATATACACATTATTTATGATTATTCTAATTTTAATTACATTTGTCGTACCAATTATTGTCAGAGATCGGACAATAATTATCGTTCAAATAAATCAAAAATCGAGTGTTAAATTAGCTTTTGCAATTAAACCCGAGTTTAGAGAGAAAATATATTTTAGTTTAGTTCGTTACCCAAATGCGGGTTTTAGCGGTATATTCAGGAATAAAAAATGGGATATTTTGTATTAAAAATTAGCTCAGACATTTTTTTATATTTTTTATTTCTTAAGACCAGTGATCGCCAAAGGGTGCGAAAATGAAAATTTTCTGAAAATCATGGACCCCTCAGAAAATTAGGAAAATGAAAAAACTGCTTAAGAAAAATGCATAGAAAAGTGAATAGTTAACCAAAAACAAAAAAATTGGGACCCCCCCTAGAAAATTGGGACCCCCCCTAGAAAATTGGGAAAAAGTTAGGTCTGCACCCCTTCCCCTTTGGCGATCACTGCTTAAGACCCAATTTATTCATAAAAACTAAAAACAACACATGATGTTTCAACAATTTCTTTTTCATCACTTACATATGCATTTTCTTTCATAGAGAGACGCTCATTTATTATTGCAGAAATTTAAATTAATATAATATAATTATTTAGAACTCATTTAAATTTAATATAATTAATTTTTAAAATGTGAAAATATTATTTTTATGAGAGGCGATTATTGTACTACTGAATTACTGTGTTAAAATTTTGTTTTTTAAATAGAAATTAATTGATTTTTGGACCTGCGATATGCTGACTCTGTCTGTATTCTCATGTGATTCGTTTGAATATTTTAAAATTAAAAAATCAGATTTCTTTGTAAGCATAGTGCTGTCATTTCGAATCCGTTATTCTGAATATTCATTTATCATCACGACATGTTTAAAATGTATGAAATTTTAATTAAATTTAAATCACAAAACAAAAGTCTACGGCTTTAGTATTCGGCCGTTAAAAAATTGAATTTAATTGATTTCACATCTTTGCTTTGAATTTTCAATAAAATGGAAGATTCAAAATGCTCTTTTCGCTTAAATAATTCATAAGATGTGATTTTTAATTATTGTAAAAATCATTAATTAATATAATACTCTCTCTCTTAACAGACATCTCTCGGGTTCAACAGTCCAATCATTGTCTTCTCTTCATGAGCTCACTCTTCATAATAATCCGTGGCAATGCGATTGTCGATTGAGACAACTCAGAGATTGGATGCTGCAAAACAACATCCCATTGAGTTACTCGCCTCAATGCTCTACACCCAAGCGTTTGGAGGGGCACACGTGGAATTCGCTATCATTAGAGGAGTTCGCGTGTACACCCGCAATTGTCTCGATTGACACTTCAATTGTGGTATATGAGGGTACGCATATTATTTATCTCCAACAAATTCAATTACTTTTTTAATTAAAAAAGATACTAAAATAACAATACTATAACAAAATCACCGTAAATTGCTTCGCATACACATAAATCTCTAACGTAAACATATAGCGTTCGGCAACACACCTGTATCATGTAGATTTTTAAGGTATAGGGACTGAAATGACCGAATTTAATATGATTCAGATCGAGAGATCGTGTTTATGTTATAGAGATTATTTATGTTATGGAAAGTATACGTTATGGAGATTTACGTGTATAAAAAATTAAATACCGTATTCCTATTTTCTTACATGAAAAAGTTGCGATCGTTATGAAAGTAGGAGTATAACATAAATATTATATTAAACAAAACAAATTAGTATCAAAAACATAAATACACATGATACATGCTCTTAAATAGGTTAATACTCTGCATCGGAGTAAATACACAACAACCCTAATCAATATAAATACTGTTTATCGATTATTATCATATGTTTTTTATATGGAAAAATCATATTTTGTTTAGCGTCGCATTTTTTAAGCCAAAACTATTTCATAAGCATCACACTTAAGTGCCACTTGTGATGGTCTCAAAAAAGAGGATGCGAACGATGCTCACAGAAGAGCATAGTGTTGAAAAGAGAGGGATGCTGATGATATTTGCATGACTGAACACATTTCGGAGGCTGATAAAAGCTCAAACGTAACAGAGGGGAACAGCTTTTGAATTAAAATTAGCAAAAAATTAATGATAAATGAACAGTAATGCGTGAATTTTCTTATAAAAACAATTCAATCGAATTTATTAAACACAACAACTTATGGTTACGGTATTAAAGATTTTCTAATATTTTAAAGATGTATTTAAATAATTTATGTCAGAGAAACTTTTAAATAAAATTTATACCGTAATTCATTTTCCAAACGATCTCTTTATATGCTTTAAGAAAATCAATTTTTATCCTTTTACTAAAGAGTGTCATTCGCACTCATAAATTCTCAGCGTCTGTCATCGAAAATAGGGCTGAGAAATGTATACATTTAGTCGAAACACATTCCATTCCATTGTTGGAGGTCCGATTTATATCAATGAGAATTAAAATAATTTTCATTGTCTTAATATAGGGTTTTAATAAATATACATATAACAGAATAGAATAGAAATAAAAATATTTTAAATTACAATGACATTTTTGAATCTGAAAGCATATTCAGCATTCACAACCTTAGGAGGCACACTGACAAACCTATTCACAATATAAACCATTATAATCATCATCGGCAAATAGAAAATAATTCAGATGATAGTAATGAGTTCATTAATTCACAAATGAAAATTAAATTTATTCTGAAGAAATTACGAGTATAATCAACTCTAATGCTAACACAATGCAAACACAATGATATAATGACAATACTAACGATAATAAAAGTAATACAATTGAAGCACAATATTCAAAAGGAAAATAATAGAATTTACACGAAATTACAAATATTTAATTAGTCATTGCAATTTAATGTAATTTTGTAAATAATATATTTAGAAACGTTTTGATGCTAAACAAAAGAGTAATTTAAAACATTAAAGAATTTATTTTAATGCATTTAACTAATTACGTAAATGTTTAAATATTCCCGGTAAATGCAAAACTGAGAGATTCGGAACCACAAACAAAGGGAAATATTCGTTAAAATAAGCAATAAACTATAACAAAGAGACATGACGTCGAATCATTTCGCAGCATCACAACATCCTTAACCTTATCGAGTCCCTAATGAGCCGGAAATAAAATGAGTGCACAAAATGTTCATTATAATCATTCTCTAAAGTGCATCTCTATTATATTCTCGAGCATTACCCCCGTTCACATCCCCATCCTCATCTTCATTTAACAATACCTTTTCAGTACGCAATTCTCTTTATTGTGACAATTTTCTTTCTTTAAAAGGAGAAAACGCATCCTTAGGGTGCACCATCACCTCAATCCCAGCGTCAAGGGTTGAATGGCAATGGCGTGGACGGTCAATTAGGAACATGTCACTGCTATCCTTTGGCCGACAGATGTATTTAATCAAAGAGGGGGCATTCGGGCAGTTCGAGAGAAGCTCAACGCTTTATATAATGAATGTATTGGAGAAAGATGCGGGAAGGTATGTACAGTCATTAACAATATCCATAAATTCAAACCGTGTCAAACACATTCACTTTCACTGTCAAATGTATTTAATAGTAATGTATATTTACACTAAAGTGGCGATAAAATACATTCATATACACATGTATATGTTACACAAAATGCGCTTTTCATATACATGTATAAACGACACTATAATAGGAGAATAAAATATCACTATAATATCGTAACGATTGTTTCCGAAGAAAATGGGAATTTTATTTATAGAATGTCATGAAAAGTAAAATTCACATCTTAGAGATTTACTCATTTATTTACTAAAGTAGAGATGCGATTTTATTTAGAATCACATACGAAACGATACGAAATTTTAATATCTGCAAAATTTCGAATCGCATCTCTATTATAGATCTAATCAAATATTAAAATCTTCAAATATAATCCTTTTGTGTATTGTGTGGTCAGTCAGCATTCGCATCTACGGTTACTCATACCCTACTCAACTATCACAGAGGACAGACAATTCCCTAAACATTTTCATTATTTGGTATTTACTTGAAAAATTCGAGTCTCGTTTGAACGCATTAGGCAGAGCAACTCCTATGTCAACAATTCCGAGACAAATTAAAATTTCCCACTTTTTCGGGACATTCCGAGATGCAATAGAAAAATATTTTTATTTGAAAAATCCTATGTTTATATTATAATCTTAAGACTATCCTTTTATTTGTGTTTTTCGAAATTCACTGCCCGTAGTTTTACGTCTTTATTTTCAAAATTAAAATTCATCAAAACATAAACATAAGCAAATATTTAACTGACTTTTTTATTGCATTTTAATTTAATTATTTATGTTTTATGTGTTCGTGTAATACATAATAATACATAGTAATGCATAGAGGACTCAATCAAAGAATAGTCTCTAAATTGGCATTCATCTTTAAACAAATTGCATAACAATAGTTTTGCGATTATTGCATTATTTGAGGAAAATCATGTCGGTAGAGATTGTATAATTATCCCAGTCATTTCGGGACGGTTGATCAGCCTATAATACGGTTATATCAGTGCTCTTATATTTATAATTTAAAAGATCCAAAGAAAAGAGAAATATTTTTATGAATATTTTATCAATTTTATGATTATACACATAATACATCAAAAAACTAAAGAATATGCTATATAAATATATACAAATATGTATATTTTATATACAAATATACTCATATTAATCAGTGCTTTTTAGTTAATCAAAATTAACTAAAATTAAATTCAAAACTATAACTAAAAGTAATTGTTTTGAATTCTGTAATCATAATCATAACTAAAGTTTATTTTAGTTGCAATAAAATCTATTAAAACTGAAGAAATCTGGAAAATGTCCAACGTTTATAGTGATTAATTCGTTGCAAAATTCAAGTATTATTAAAATACAAATATAGTATAGTAATATAGTAATATCGAGAATATTGAGTAAAATGCATTTGTAATTGATTTTTCAATTCAGTAACTATAATAAATAAAAATTAAAACATTTGAGTTATAATTGTTGAATCACAATGAAAACTAAAATTACAAATGAATTTCGTTGATTACTATAATTATAACTAAAAATAATTAAACATTTTTTGATGGGAATAACTACAATACTACTGTATAATAAAAATTAGTTTCAATTATGGTTGCAGATAAAAACTAAAAATTATTTAAAATCCTCAACTAAAAAGCACTGATGATAATGGTAATGTTTCTTATTCTACAATAATAATGTATTAAAATACATATATTTTTATCGATCGATCATATATCGATGACACATGAAACCCGTTTCCGAATATAATAATGATATTCTAATATAACGCTAATGTAAACACATAAAATATATTGAAAGCGATGATCGGAAAGTAAACTGAAAGAGTGCCCAATCATTTGGGGTCTGTTTCAATACACAACTCACAAATACTTTTATGCATCACACAATACGATTATAAAAGAATACATTATCTATGCCTGCACTGTGTACATTCACATTTATAGACTTAAGCTTTTAATGTTTACAAAATGATGTGAATACATATATTGATTTAATACATATTTTACAACATAAACCAACGAAATAGAGATGCTAAAGACATGTGTCACAAGTATTGGAAAAATCCATAACATTTGTTAATTAATGATACTTTTGAAACAGTTACACATGCGTTGGCGAAAACAGAGCGGGAATCATCTCTGCAAATCTGACCCTAACAGTGACCAAACGTCGTGGGGGTGTGAGTAGTTATTCGGGCGAAGAAGTTGCGGGTATGGTTTTGGGAGCGATGCTCATATTTTTGATTATATTTATTGCGATATGTTTTGTGGTTCTGCGTTCGAAGACCCATTATAATGAAGCGACTGTGATCAATGCTAACTCAATAGTGACCTCTGACCATGGGGGTCATGACGAGAGAAAACCCGTACTGTCAGTGATGAATCATTCTTCGGTAACGAATTACCAGGGAATGGGTAATCACTTAGAGATGAGTGAGAGATCAAAGGATGCATCTGCAGGTGATACGCGGAAACAAATGGAAAATGATGATGATCATGTTAAGTGCCTCGACACTGATTCGTATAGTAATGGTGCGGGTCTCAGTAATAGCGGATATCAGAGTGTACATAACACTTCCGTTCCCGACGATCATTTAGGTTATCATAATCATAATCAAATGTCGATGAGTGTCACTGATCCTCCCCAAACCGATGTCCCACAAATGAACCCCCATCCAAGAACTGTTCAGGACATACTTCAACGACGACGTTCCGACATCACCGAAGAGCTGAAACAGCGATTTCAGCAGCAACAGCATCAACAGCAGGGACATCACGGGAATAACAATAGTGCCAAAGATCATCATGTCGTGCGCTTTTCTAATAAAAAGCCGACCGTTTATAATTACAACACCAGAATGGGACACTCTATGGAGTCCCTTGAGATGGATAATGCTGTTAGTGATTCAGAACCAAATCAGCATCAACAGTCATCGCATCATCTGCAGGGACATAATCAGTCATATTACCACGGATTACCCCTCACCAATTACAATCATAACGGCGCCTCAGCAATGAGATCCTCATCTTTAGCAGGGTTAAGCTATACGCTAAGACCATCGAGAATTGCATCAAAACAATGGTCATCACGACGTTCGGGCGGTTCATTGGCTGCTCTCCTCGCCATTGATGCGAGAGATTCGCCTGATGAAGGATTAGGTGATGAAAGGGAATATGAGACTGATATTTTCGACTAATCAAAGGCAATCAATTGTTATGTTATGGTAAGTAAATGAAAGATTTGTTATTACAGCATAAACATACACTCAAATGACACTATTGATTGCATCAGTGAGGGGATTGCATGAGTCACACACAACATGATTAAAATAGTCATATTTATGCGCAAATCATTTATAAGACATCACAGATAATGCATTCTCATAACCATCATCACACTATTCGTGCGGATATAGCAAATCCCAATCTTAAGATGGCATTTCAGGTATAATAATCCAACAGCAGAATCGTCTAATACGAGGACTTAATCTGTAGTGAGGCATAATGTAAGGCATTGAGACATGTGAAGAGCTGAATAAGAGACATGAAAAAGAAAAAGGATCAAAGAAAGGAGAGGCGAAAGGCGAACATATACTAATCAATAGGATTGCCTATGTTCTGAAGATGCTGCAGAAGAACCATCACAACGTGAAACCAGCAGCTAAAGCCTCAAGTAGCGAATGTCATGTGATGATAGAGGCGGAACCATTCATGTCATACGCATAAGAATGTGCTAAAGACACTCGAAATAACTAAAGAAGTGATACTCATTCACTGTACACATATTCGCCAAAACAAAATAAATGCTTATCATGGAGAACCCAAATTATTAAATTATTACGTATTTACGATCGGAAATGATAAAAGATAATCATATTAATTATGAATGCAGCATCAGTGTATCGAGAAATTACTAAATTGCATCTTTAGCATCATTTACGATAATAGGATTTTCGGAAAAATTGAAACACATTACAACACTTTCGTCAATTAATATCAATTTTCCAGAATCCCTCATCTTTACCGTTCATCATTATTACTCGAAATCCCTTGTGATTGATAATCCCATTCATTCACATGAGTTATTTTAAAGTTTTTTCAGATTAATTATGACTTCGGTTAGGACCGGAGCATTCATTTAAAGCACATAATAATAGAATTTAATGGAGTCGATTCGCGTATAGAGTAAAACAATTGTATCGCTATTTCGGGACATTACACGACTTATCTTTACAATGGTCATTAATTCGCTATCATTACGGGTTATCCCTATTTCTAACCGTTGTGTTCCGGGACAATGGTCTGTCTATAAATCGCGGGAAAATAATGATAAACGAATTCGAATCATATAATCAAATAAAATTTGAATATACCAAAACTTTTCATATTGAAAAATACTTAAATATAACAGTTTTAATAATTATTAATAAATATTAGCGAATTACGCAAATCTTTTAAATCCAATTAAATAAAGTAAATAATTTAATTTAATTCTAAAGCGCCACAAACACAAAACACGAATGACATAGAATCAGTCAGAGCTTAAGGAACAAATGCTGATTTGGGACGTGATCTTTAATTACATGGAAATTGTGGAAATGGACTAAAATCAACGAAAATACGTATAAAAAGAGTTCACATTAAGTTTGACTCAAATAGATGGTCATCTTTAGAAGTGAATATCAGTGTTCGATGAAAGATCGATTTGAATCATAAACTCTATGATGGATTAATAATAAATCGTTATTAATACACTAAAAATCAAATAAAATTATTTAATTCTATAAGAGTATTGCTTATGTTATCATAGATTTTAGCATTAAAAATATTAATTTCCTTCGAGAATCCAATCACATGGGGCATAACCATTAGAAAAACACTAACGCCAAAAGGTGATACCATTAAATAAACTACAGACGAATCTAATGCTAACTTCAGTCTGTTAACTTAAGGCTCAATATATTGAGATGCGATCGATCGGCTTAATATAAACCGATATCAGAAACGTACCGAATCTACACTATAATAGGATTTTCGCGTTTATTTTTTAAAAATTGAAAAGTTTAATATATTAAAAGTTAATTAATTGTTCTGTAATATTCGGAAATTCCAAATCAAATGCAATTTACAGTAATTTAATTGCAAAAAATATTAAATTAAAATTTTTCAAAAATCTACTTAAAAGGGTACAGAAAGTGGTATCAATTAATTTCTAATTAAAGTATTCAGTTGCGTAATTAGGGAATAACTGCAATGGAATGAAACCGCTTATCGCATCATAATTTAAATGTCCATTAAATGATGGATTATGCATTAATGTAGTGTCACGAAATTTTTCATAAAAATTTAGATCAAGAATTTTATTCATAAAAATTTGGGGTAATTTATTATTTCGATTAAATTTGAATGACACAAAAATGGGACAGAATAATTATTATTAATATTTATGTCGTTAAAAATAAATATTTTCAATTAAATTACGTTTCGGGTAATAAAATATTTTATAATACTATAGCATACCATACATTCGGTGATAATTAATCAAATCATGTGATTATCTTTCAAAATTAAGAATCAACAAAAATCTGTGACATTTGAAGATCCGCATCCGTAATTATAAAATGTATTAAACTAAATGATGTTACATTACCCCATAATAAAGAAATAAAATTTATTATTATGTAAATTCCGGGAATAAATTTCACATAAAATTGTTTTGTATCTTTTGAAACGTCTCTTAAAAAATTCAAATTTATAAAGTTATATAACGATACATTAAAATTTAAATATCGGTTTCTATGACTGATCGCATCTCTAAGAAATGGAATATAACAGAATATAACGGAATATAACAGAATATTTCACAAAAATAGACTCAAAAGAACGCTTTGAAATTTCCGGTGGAAAAAGGATCTTTCAAATGCTTTAAGTGAAGAAAATATAAAAAACAAAAATATACAGCGACAGACATTATTATGGGTTCGTTGAGAGAGTTCAATTATAATCATACCCATAATCTGCAACAATAGTCATTGACAATAAATTATATAAAACCTTTAATTGGAAATTCACTTATATTTTGATTTCTTTAGTCGCAAAAAATGAAACATAACGGTGTTGCGGTGCATCCACAGTTTGTATTGAGATACCGAATGTAATACTGTTATAAAAGTTAATGCTCAAATTGCAACGGTGATGCGCATCCGACACGCATTATGGCGTGATTCACGACGTATACATATGTGTGTGTATTGAGGCCTTTAGAAATTGGGCACGACAATGGTGTGACTGTAGTGAATGTATTAGGCTCATGCAAAGGGTATGGGCGCGGATTCTATGGGAATTAAGAAGGGACAGACATTGTGAACTGTTATTTTAAAGGCATATTAAAAGAAATTCA
>LBFL01001078.1:1493-21772 GCA_000988845.1 Hypochthonius rufulus
CATATGCATTTGTTGTTTCAGTACAGATATTTGGCACCATAATATTGATACGGTTATTCCCAATTCATAGACCTCCATGAGCAGGATAATTGCTCAATGATTCAATGAGAATCTCCTGAGGGACTGAACCGCGCCGCGGTTTTCCATTGTAATACACTTGCAGTGTCGGGGAATCGGCGCCCGAATCGAGGGAAAACGCCTGACGTCGCAACATCTTACTGTGTGCTGAGGCTGAAGTGTAAAATCCTTTGTTTTTAGTGAGAGTTGATACGAGAAGCTCAAGTGACCGCCCCCTGACGGCCCCACCCATTGACCAATTCATTTTAGCACCATTATTCATTGTATTTAAAGCATTTTTGGCAGCACCAACGCGATCAGCGGGAAATGATGACCGCCGCTTTGGATCTTCAACAGCACCGTGGAGGAAGACGAATGCAGCAGCGGCCGCCAATTCGCAACTCGCGTATATACCAATACACCCCGGAGCTGAACACCGCCGTCCACTGTTGTGCTTCTTAAGTAATTTAACAATTTAATACATAATCAATTATATTAAATATATACTTTTTCAATAAAATACGATGAATGCGTAGGAAATGCAAATGTATGCGGAAGCGGCTTAACCGTTGTTGAGACTTCCTCTTCATCATCGCATTCATCATCTGATAAATTCCAAACAATTTTCGATTCACGCTTTTGATTAGTATTGGACAAATGACCATTGTTAAGGTCATTGTTGGGCGGAGTTCCACAGCCATTTATACATTTCTTCACCTCTGGTATTTTATAGGCATCTTTAAATTCGCTTAAAGACAACTCTGCAGTGATATCTTTAAGATTGTTGAGTGACTTCGAACGACGGAAGAGAGGCTTTAAATGGTCGGCAGTGATAAGATTACTCAATGACACTCTTCGGGTTAACGTCTTTAACTCGAGTGAACTGTTCCATTGGTCATTGTTGAAACGCAAATTAGTAATGAGCTGTTTTGACAATGGTGATGATAAAAATTGGTCCCAAAGTTCAAAGAGCGGAGTTACGATATTACGAAAAAATTCTGAAAAAATTATTATACCATTACTATGTTAATTACAACAATTGTCATTACAATTGTCATTACAACAATTGTCATTACAATTCAATTACCCGTTTGAATCCGAGCGATGGTGGATTTATAACGGTCACAAATGGGAGTAATCGGTATGTTCAATTGTCGTTCATAATCACCCTGTCTATAGAATTCGTTGCAAATCTGTTCACTCCAGCGTTTGCTCAATGTCCATGGACGACACGGATTTCCGAGATCAGCACATTTAAGTGCAATGTGCAGGATGAATTGGCGATGTTCGGTGTTCGCCATAGAAAATGACGATGGGGATGATAAATATGTTTTCAATGCGATTATGTAATCACCCTGTTGTGTGATGTCCGTTGCTAATATCAATGACTTAAGAAGCGATTCGATTTCAATCCATTCATTGGATGATAAATGATTGAAAATCTGCGATTCGTGGAAACACGAAATCGCAAATCTCCAGTGATGACTCTCGAGAACAGAAAGATTCTGTGCAAATAATGCATTACCAATTATTTGTTTATTTATTAGGGCTGTTAATGAACCTTATAAAGAGCAGCCAAATGACTACGTGTAGCAATGAGAAAATGCTGATTAACCCCCGGATGATCTAAATCATGACAAACCGCTGCTAACAACGAACACATTGTCTCCATTGGAGTTAAGTACCGGCGTATTTTGGTTTCTTGCAAAAAGCAATGCATAGCTTGTGTCACATCCGCAGCGTGAACTTTACATAAAGAAGTCATTGTTATAGATTCATATATCATATGTTCAGATCAATAACTGCTAAATCATTACCTGAATTGTGATACGGATTTGTGTCGTGATAACCTGAAAGTGCATTTCAAGTTCATTTAGTTATGTCATTACTCAATAATCCCTGTATTATCAATTACCTGATTCAAGAAATCCTATGAAAAGTCGTGGCATTTGAAAGAAAATAAAATAACTTTAGTCAGACGTACGTATGAATTAATGGATTTATGCCAACATTTATAAACTATTCATGTCATGCAATGGCATGTGAGTAAAAAGCTCATTAAAAAACAAATATAATATGTTAATACTTACGAAAACATCGCCATACTTTGACAACATCCAAATTGAAGATGTTGAAAAAGTCGTATTCCGTAAACAGATGAAAGAGCAAATTGGATAACGAATGACCACCCGTGAGTACATCCAATGTAAATGTGTTGAATCGCCACTTCGATGCGTTCTGCAAATAGCGTCCCGTAATGCCATAATAGCTATGGTCGAGGAGTGCTATCGGATCAATATGTATGCTCTTCTGAATACTTTTACGACGGCGTAACGTAAGCAAAAGATATCCCTTTTTTTCATCATTCCCATTTCCGTTACCATCGCCATTCCCATCTTTAGTTTTTGGCATATGAATTTCTGGGACTAAAATAAATATCAAATGCATACTTAATTTAAGTCAAAGCCAAAAATTCATTAATGTAATTAGAAATTAACGCAATAGACAAACACCACAACTCACTGCATTCAATTTGGTGCTGATTATTTGGATATTTTGTACTTAATTCCATTGGTTGTGTGCTCATCGATCCCGACGGTCGCGATGCATCTGAAAACAGTTTATATTAACAAAATAAATACGACAGTAAATATGTGGAAAAGTTTGAGAGAAACAAATATATATGCATATAAATATAATATAACATTTATAAATAAAACACGACATATACATATGTATGTATTGCAGTGTTATTTACCTAAAACCCATGTAAAGCAAAGAGTTTGGTCATCCTGCGAATGCACATTTACTATTGTCGATGCATCACCCTATAGAAAAAGCCAAAAGAACGATGAAACGGACATAACAATTTGAAAACTATTTTCATGCGCTTTAATTTATTTGACACTAATGTGCACATTATGCTGTAAAAGGATTGCAAATAACGTATATATATATATATATATACACATATATGTATATATATATATATAAAGAGCCTTTTATAAAATATCACGCATTTAGTGGTTTATTATTGCAATTGGAAAAACAAAAATCTTATCCTATACTTGCATTTTATACCATTTCCATATAAAACAGTTTTAAATGCGATCGATTTAAGGGTTTCTCTTAAATAACTTTATTCATAAATTATTATGAAGACACACGTTATATAAAAGATTTGAGTGCAATAAAAATGTTTCGAGTATATTAATGAATGTGAAAGTTTGACAGTGTATATCATTGACTGTATTCACTGTATGTGATAAACCGTAGGAAATGCAAGAATAACGGTCCTCTGTAATTTAAAATATAACTCATCATTTAATATTTAATGGTAAATCTGATAGTAGAATGCATGTAGCGATGTAGTGATGTACTACTTTAGTGGGTTTATCTATTTCATTGCTTCTGAACCTAACACTTCACCTTCGAACATTGCAAAATACTTGTATGTAATTTATTATCATTATTAGTATATGATACAACACAACAACTTTCATTACAGTTAATATATTTAATGACAATTGCCTCAAGTGGAATGGAACCACTCGAGTCATTGCGAAGATCAGGTTCAAAGGGAAAACAGAGATAACATATGATGGCCCTATTATTAAACGTTATACAATGCTCCAATTATCATCCAAAATAAATACGAAAGAAAAAGAAAGCGCAAAACACGCCGAGAGAATAGTGTCGATGACCATACATGGGGTATGGGGTAATACATTGGGTAATACATGGGGTAATACATGGGGTTATACATGGGGTAATACAAATATTCCCGATTAAAAAATGCTTCGCAAATCACATTTTGTGAATGCATAACCCATTAATTTAGGTTAACATTAACATTCATACATACGTTAACAGTTAAGTAATGCTTTTTACGGTGTCTCTGCAAAAGAACCATTATTTAAATAACTTCGGACCGATGCCAAAAAAGGCGATTCACGAGTTAATTGCGAATTAATTGCAAATTAATTAATTGCCATAAATTTAATCGCAAATATCTTTAAGTAAATGTCACTCATTAACACGTACGTACACACATATGCCAATACTATACGATACGATACGAACCGAGATGTTTAGACGCTGTGAAATTCGAGTGAATTTCCCAATAAATATATAAATATATTTATATATAATATGTACGTACTGTGGTATATTCGGGTATATGCTCTGTGGGAATTCAATTGGAGAGTTCATTGTACGTCATTTGACATGATGGGCATTGCCATTTGCGGATTCTTCCGCAAAAGCATATCGCACATAACACAATAAAACACAATAAAAAATAAGTGAAATGCATTTACCGCCGCACATCACAATCGTGTATTTATATATATATATATATATAAAAATGCAATCAATAAATTCATGTGCACATAGAGTACATGAGAATTACCTGATTATGGGCAGACGAATGCGGAACTAATAAAGACCATTCTCTGGTAAATTGAGCTTCGACAGTGTCCCCATCGCCTCCGCTATCATCACGTGCGGCACTTCGGGCATAGCGATTGAATCGCATACATGTGGAGTATGGAATCATCACCTTTCACCACATGTGATATTACATAAACATACACGGAACAATCATTTGGTGGACATCGCCAATTGAGGTATGATAGTAGTTGAGTGAACCCCTCCATTCCATTGATGCACTGAAGAACAAGACTCGGGTCATCGACCCTTTCACAGCGGCCATAACACTCTGTGTATATCTACCATTAGATTATACGTTCCTATATCTGTGCCACACTCACACATAACACATGAGTATAGAGATTCCATACTCTAAGTGCATCATCATCCTATCAATTCACATCCCCATGCGCATGACGCACACGAAACTGTGTCAAAACAAAACCATTTAACTATTTATTGATAATCCCAACACTTAATGCATTTTATATATTTATATCTTTTTGTTATCATTACGTGTTTATAACAATAAAACCTCAAATGTCAAATGTGAACATATTTTGGCACATAATTTATAGGACATTACGAAACACTTTAAATGGCATTTAAATAACGTTATTTCAGACTTTAATTTACATATTTTATTATTTTAAACATTAGTACAAAACTCTTATATTTATACCCCTTTTTGCTGTAAACATTTTTCACAACATTCAGGTTTTCCTGTAAATATATCGATATATTCCATTATTGCTGTTTCTATGGTTGAAATGCGACAAATCCATACCCATGTGCTTTGATGTGTTCTCCCATAGAATACATGATAAATGTACTGTAAACATAAGAACACGTGTTGTTTATTGAGTTAATTTTCTTTATTATTCGTTCGGTTTAAATAATATATGTCATTGAATGTCACGCCTGACAAATTTGGGACGATATATTCAGAGTGAAGTGTGAATGGTTATGCATTACGATGACGAATAAATTCCCATCGAAAAGTGATTATATTGTTAAGTCTATAGGCAAATGGAAACCGATTCCCGTGACGTTAGGTGATGATGGAGGGGATTTCAATCAGTTTGAGGGTCTCATTACTATAGAGGAACTAAATGATTATGATGTGAATAAAAGTGATAAATTAGATTATAACAAAAGACCTAAAATAAAAAATGACCATGAAAATGATGGCGATGATGAGGGATATGATAAAATTAAAAAGAAAAAGAAACGAAAAAAGATAAATAAACATAAGAAAAAGAGTCAATTGAAGTGTGCGAAAACGGAAAGTGAATCCAAAAGTAAAGGCAATGATTCACCACCACCAAAATCCATTAAACCTATTGACGAACAATTGTTTCGGAATAAGTCACATGACGCAGATACGTCAATGGATATGTCCGCGTGGAATGACCTTTTAGTGCCCGAATGTGTTATACGCGCATTACGCGAACTCAAATTCGACAGTCCCACACCGATCCAAACATTGGCCATTCCATCGGCGGTTCGCGACAGATTAGACATTTTAGGAGCGGCGGAGACCGGCAGTGGTAAAACATTAGCGTTTGGGATTCCGTTGATTCACTTTATATTGAAAGATAAGGAATTGGAATGGAATGATGATAATAATAAATGTTCCATAAATAAGTTGAGAGCTCTGATATTAACGCCCACACGTGAGTTGGCGATTCAGGTTATGAAACACATTGACGCTGTCGCTAAATATTCAAATGTTAACGTCAATGTGATCGTTGGAGGAATGTCATTACAAAAACAGGAAAGAATCATTAACAAGAAATGTCCCGACATTTTAGTTGCAACTCCCGGAAGACTCTGGGAATTTGTAGAAAAGAATGGTCATTTGAATGTGGAGGTCATCAGCAATCTTAAGTATATAGTGATTGATGAAGCGGATCGTATGACAGAAAAAGGACATTTTAGGGAATTGTCGAGTCTCTTTGAATTGGTAAGAGAAAGGAATGTCAAAGGGAGACAAATCTTTGTATTTTCTGCAACTTTAACATTAATTCATGCGCTGCCGGAACGTCTCCGATTCTCGCACCGTAAAAAGACAAACAGAATAACGCAATCACAAAAGTTGAGCACTCTCATTGAGATGTTCGGAATGCGGGAGAAACATACCAAAGTGATCGATTTGACTCGTCAGGGCATAGGCATACCCAATGAAGAAATGCTCACTGAAACGAGAATTAATTGTCTGACGAATGAGAAAGATTTATATCTTTATTATTTCGTGTGTACATATCCCGGCCGAACTCTCGTCTTCTGCAATAGTAAAGACTGTCTCAGAAGATTAGTAAATGTTTTAAAGATGTTACAACAGAATCCCCTTTCGCTTCACGCTGATATGCCACAAAAGAAACGATTGACAAATCTCGAAAGATTCACATCCCATTCTAACGGACTCCTCATAGCAACTGACGTCGCTTCACGCGGTCTCGACATTGCTAATGTCGATCACGTCGTTCATTACCAAATCCCCCGAACATCTGAGATATATGTACATAGAAGTGGCAGAACTGCGCGAGCATATAATAAGGGCTTAAGTTTAATGCTCTGTGACCCAAAAGAAGAGGCAAATATTTATAAAAAGCTCTGTCAGAGTCTCAATAAAGGCATTGACTTAGAGTTGTTTCCGATCGATCATTCGACTCTTAAGATTATGAAACACCGCGTAACGTTAGCACAGAAATGCGATCGTTTGGATCATAAAATTAGGATGGAAAATGCCAAATCTCAATGGTTTCGTAATGCCGCAGCACAATGCGATATACAAGTGGATGATGATATCAGTGATTTCGAAGATAACAGTTCCGATCCTAATGTTAAGCAAATTCAACAATTGAAAGGCATGAGAGTACAGCTCAATTCTTTACTGAAAGAAAAATTAATTCGTCGAAATCATCTCACGACATTTGTTACTAAAACGGGGTCCATTCATTTACCAATCAATAAAGGTACAGATAAAGGCATAGAATCTAATCAAATACGTGACAAATTTTCTTAATGTTAATTTTTTTTTGTTATTTCAGGTGAAAGTGCAATTGATAATGTAAAGAAAGGGAAAATGCATAATGATAAAAATGAATCATTAAAGAGAAAGTATAAAAAGTATAAAAACAATAATAAACGCCAAAAATTGAAATAATTTAATAATTTTGATAAAATAAAATAAATTTTATTGGAATTCGTGTCAAAAGACTAGAATCGTGTGGTGTCATGAGTTAAACTAAAATTAATCTTACATTTTAGAAATACAAATATTAATTGCCATTTATTCGGTAGTCATACAAAATGCTCTTAATTCTAGTAATGCTATTCTTGTCCACTGCCCAATGACCACGACATTCTCCTCGATTCAATGAAATTATCCCATTCTTCGGTATCGTCTAATTCCTCATCCGTCCGAACATAACTTTCATCGTCTGTAGTTATATATGTACTATTCATAGTGTCGTAATAATTGTTAGTTTTGACTGTAAATGGATTTAGTGCCTGACAATTGACACAAAATATTTTGAATAAATTAGTAATTTATAATAATTCAGTACTAATGATACAAACATACCAATATCAAAACAATAACAGAACAAAATAAATTATGTAAATGCAACAGAAGCTGCTAAAGCTCGTGATTTCTGAAAATAAAAACGTTAAAACTTAAATTAAACATTTAATTTAAATATTAAAAAACCCGAAATCAATTAAAAAGACCTCATCTATGGGTAATCAATAAATGACATAATCAATAAATGACATAACCATTTACCAATTTTTCTTCTTCAATTTCATTATCAATTACTTGCTTTTCATCATTCAATGGTTTATTATTATAAATTGGATTTGTATTAACGATTACTTTTTCCTTAAAGTCTTGTGTTAGAGATTCCGATTCATCTTCCGAATTAAGTTCTTTGACCAATGATGACATAGCATTTGTTACAGAATCAGCAGCAACTAATAAGTCACGATTAATGGTGTTGGAAGTGCCCGAATTATTAGTCGTTTCATTGACGTTTGGCGTTGACATTGACATGGGAGTAGTCACGGAAGATGCTGCTCCGATAGGTCTGTTAAGAGTCGATGATGCCGAATTACTTCCACTCGCGGGTTTGGAAAGGAGTGTCCCGTGATTCTTCAGTAGTTTCATAAGACATTCCAATTGCACCATCAGTTCGCGTCGACTCTCTTGGAGATCACCCAAATGAGTTTCGAGTTCCTCTTTGCGTTGTCTGAGCCCTCCCAATTCAGCTAATAGTGCATGATTCTGGTTGAGAATCGCCGCGGGATAATTACTCGACTTTAGTTTATTATCTCTGAGTTCATTTTCATGATGTTCAGAGCGGAGTTTAATTATTTCTTTCATAATTTCTCGATTCTTCGCTTCGAGTTGAGCAATCATTTTCTGCTGTTGCGATATGTCAGTTGTGATACAAGACGCATCATTATTTGCTTGAGTCAGTCCCTTCGCTAATTTAGAAGCATATCGTGCAATTAAATGATGTTCATCATCAGCGAAACGAGCATCTGATAGGTTATTAGACATGTGTGTTGATGGGGGTGAGCGGTAAATGCTATTGGCGCCGTACAATGATTCCAAATCAGATGACGCTGATCGGGCATTAAACCCATTCAAATGGTGGACACTCGGGACAGGTGATGGCGGAACGACATGCGTTAAGTTTATTCTCTTATCTTTTGGAGGATCTTCAGGCAAATGCAACAATTGTTGTTTTTGTGTTGTCGGGACACAACGAAAGGATTTCCTAAGCGAATGTCCGATCTGCTGACTCTGCGATTTCCAATATGCGTACTCTTTGCATGGATGAGTGTCAGCATTGTGCGATGCCGATGTTCGGCCCCTCCAGAAACAGTCCTGACAAAGGGTATAATTGAAACACTTTTGGCACTTATAACGGAACCCATTAAATGAATTGCGATGACACGCATCACATTGAACGAGATGCACGACACGTTCCGCATCAGTCATGCGGTGGAGAATCACAACCCACGAGATACAAAGAGGAGGGGAATTTACGTTAAGAAATACATCCAAAAATGCATAAATGTCAATCGATTGACTGAAATCAAATATTGAGGATGAAAGACTTTCGTCGTATTGAAATGCCGCAGTTTCGAATACACTACAGGGTAAGGCTATTGCTTCACGAAGAAATGCATTGAAACGATTTTCGAGGAGAAAACCTTTATTAGGATCGGATATTAACGAAAATATATATCTCAATTTATCCGTCAGTTTTCCCATACACATTATCGCAAATGCTATTTTTATGGCAAAAACACGCACTTTACCATTCCCGTTCCTATGGGTTCAGCATTTTAATAGTAACATTTTAATAGTTACGAAATAAGTTATTCAATTTATACACACAGATCCTTATAACTTAAATCGGAGGCAATTTCAACATTATTAAATATATGTTAAATATATGTTCATAAAAAGTGAATAAATCAAAAATTCAATAACAAAAGTTATGATTTATAACTTTAGAATTGCGACGTTTAAATTATAGTGATCGGTGTGTACGTTTCAACACATACGGGTCATATGCCGCTATAATCCACGTAAACATATATGAAATTGATTCGTCTAAATTAATCATTTGCGACGGCGGAAGACGTTTACTGAGCTGATAGTATATCGAAGTCATTAGTATCTCCAATTTTGATATGTCTATTTCTGTGTGAATATCCTGATAATTATGAAGTCCGTTCTCACGTATCGCTTCAATTGCATTCCAAATATCGATTAAATCAACTAAAATGGTATTACAAAAAATGTAAAAATATATGTAAATAAATGTAAATATTGAAATGCAACAATTGTATGCCTCACAATTTGTTTTTTTCTGAATGAAACTTAATTTAGCAGCGGTTCGATACGACGAAAACCGAATCACTTCAAAGTTTTGTTCACCTTTAAATACATTTAATACATTAAATACATATTAAATTCACATTAAAGTTGCAAATTACTATTTCAGAGTACGAAATCATAACGGTAATAACTTTTGCATTTTACCGTTCATATATAGAGATGAGTTAATGTGTTATTTATGTAAAAGAACCGTATAATTTACTACTTTAAAATGTTACCGCAAAAATAACGAATTTAATTATAAATGTTATATTTGCATTTAATTCGGTTAATTTAATACAAAATACAAATACAATTGTTGCTTTACATACCCATTTCATTGATGAGCGAATCATATTGTGGCACAAATGATTCATTATGTCGTTCCATTTGTACTTAAGTATTATATAAAAATTTAAACAATTATATTATTAAAATCGTATTAAATTAATTTAAAATTATATCTTTTGACGCAGAATAATGCATAATATATATATAATTCATATATAAATATATGGTACTGTAAAAGTGCGACCATAAATAAACTAAATGTATGGGTGTGAAATGTACAAATGCTAAGGAAAATCTATAGAATTTTTTTAGTATTAAACCCTATTAATCTTCAACAGAATTTCATTGCAAATTGTATTTCACTTATTGTTTGTGACGCCATTATACTGTTCAATGATTTTAAAGTTTAATGCGTTAAGTAAATAATCGATATTTATATTAATTAGAATCGGAATTATTAATTTAATTGCATAATAACATCGGTGATTTCTTGAAAAATATATTTAATTATAAATAACGCATTATGATAGTATCAAAAATCGCAAAACAATTTACAAAAAGTAAATGATAAAATGATTTTCCGATTTAATAATGTATTTAATAATGTATTTAATAATGTATTTAATGTATTTAATTAAATATTAATTAATTAATTAATTAATTAATACAATTGTATAGCGAAAGCGGTGATAAGAGAGGGATGGAATGAGGTACCGGAATTGTATGGGACTTGTCTCTTATTTGTAATAGCATATGCGGGATGGACTCAGTGGTACTTAACTGAACCCCCCGGTGGTCGCAGAATACGTTATAAGGAACGATATTTTAGTCAGTTTTTTCTGTATAAAAATGTTTAAATCGTCTAATTTTTATATATATTTTCACAGTCGTAAGACCGGATGACCCTAAATTAATCGAATATCCGAAGAATTTTATAACGGATCAGCATTTACTTAAATAGTTTGGGACTGTTTTAGTCGATTCTCAATTATGTAATTATATAAATAGAAATTTAAATAAAGTCTGTAGATTCTTATTTTATTAGTAATTCATAAGTGAAACATCCGGTGCTTCGCACCTTTATTCAATGCAATTAGTTTTAGTACACAAAAACCTGTGCTTAAAATGTTTTTACTTGAATTTATGTCCCGCGACGATCCTCAAAAAAGAGGGACATAAACAGAAACGTATTTTAACGTAAAATTGAAAAAATACATAAAAGTGGTGCGACATAAATCCAAGTTAAGGTGTAAAGAGATTAGTTTCTAATATCCATATCCCGACACTCCCAACAAAACGCTTATCAAATTGTAACTCAATTTTAATTTTACAAAAATCTAATAATTGATTCTTAAGAAATAAGCATATTGAAAATGCCCCTTTTTTCGTCAAACATTTCGATTGTATATTTTTTGTTTAATTTTTATTAAACTGAATATGACTGTTTCAAACCTATACTCACATCTAAACAAATTCGAGTGTAAATGTATTGAAATGCTCATAAATGTTTATACACAATTAAATAAAAATATATGAAAATCCTTAAACAATTAGTGAATTAATGTTGAGCATTTCGAACATATTTTAATTAAATATTGGTGTGTGTGTGTGTGTTTGAAAATTTGAAAAGTGCGGGCATTTAAAACCCATTGTTGCGCGCGTTGCTATGGCAACTGAAAATTTTAATTGTTTAAAACTTAGTGCGGGCATTTCACATAGAAACAGTAATTCAATTGTTGGGCCGGGTTTTAATACACATTACATTAAGCAAATATTTTTGTATGTGATCTTATCATTGCACGGTAGAAAGGTGCGAAGCATCGGGTTTTTTGGTCTTGTTATTATTAATTATGCTCGATTTTGATTCGGAGTGATGTGATTTTAAAGATATTAATATTAATGATGTATAATTGAAACGATTGGAACATTAAAGAAATTAGAAATGTTTATTTTTCTGCTATTTTTAGTGCTCAAAAAATACATTTTTATGTATGTTATACTGAAATTTCATTCAATTAAAATTTGAAATCTTTAAAATCCCAAAAATACCATTTTTAATATATTTTAAATATTTTAAATATATTTTTTAACAAGTGTTTTATGCTAATTTCGTTGTTTTATTAAAGAAAAAATGTGTCCAGGTTTTTGTCCAGGTTTCTGGATGGAAATGTCCAGGTTGTCAAGGTGAGAACATGTAAAAGTCCAGGTCTGAACAGTTTTAGAGTTGGCAACCCTGTTTGCTACATGAAAGAGACGCAATGAATTTACTGTTGCAAATGCAACGGATTCTGCATTCGCATAGATTTATAAGTTTTGTAATAATTTTTGTGTATTTTTAATTTTATACCCGAAAGATTATATTAGCATATTGCCAATCTCTTCGGTCCTTTCATTAGTCACGCTTCTCCGGTTTAGAATGATGTAGAACCCATTTTTCAGTTTTTAAAGTAGTGGTGATCCCACTTCTCATATGTGAATTTGTCGTGTGAAGTGATCGCACCACTACCCTAAGTAAAGTCGTTCTCATATTAGCTGTTCTTATCTTAAGAATAAATTTATTCTAATCTCTTATCAGTCCCGTAAAATTTTCTATTAATTCTATTAATTCTTATCACATTTTTATTTATAAAAATTGATAAGGATAAGAATATAAACTACTAATATGAGAATGACTTTACTTTTAATTAACAAAGACCCGCACTCATACTGTTAATTTATTGCTTTGAATTTGATTTACAATTGTTGCAATTAAATTATATTGCATATTTATACAATAATGGTATTTTCAACAATGCAACTTCACTTAATTTGCAACGCTGGCAACAATGGTCCAATTTAAAATTTTTAGATTCAAATTTTAGTTGTTGCGGATACACACAATGATTAGCTTAAAAACAATATTTAACATTACCAATTATCACAATTGTATTATTCAAAATCAATTTTCTATTATTTACTGCAATTTAATTATTTAATATCAAAATTTCATTGTTACATAAACTGCCTCTTAATTCATGCACAACAATAAAACTCTTTGTAATACATTATTACTTTAAGTGTTAGCGTTGCAATTTTTTAAATTCATGTTACACCGAAGATTTTTATTATAGAGGACGGAAATGGGTTCCGCCATATGCATTTTGTATGTTGGAAGATAGCAAAATGCATATGGCGGAACCCATTTCCGTCCTCTATAATTAAAATCTTCTGTGTAATTATTTAAATGCTAAACTAAAGTTAATGTTAATATTTAAATCTGAATTTATATTTGAAATTCCATTGTTTAAAATGAATGAAAAATGTAAAAACATAACTTAATAATAGAAATTGAAAAATACATAAATAACAATTATTCGTTCCGAACATTTTTTCGATGCGATTTTATTTCTTATTTCAGTTCTTCAGTTATCTCTTAGTTTTGTTCGGCGATGAAAAAATTGATCCGAAATCATCGGGGGATTTTCGCACAGACTGTTCTTTGAAAGTATCTACAATTATATTGTTGTGATACAATTAAAAGAATACTGCAAATGGTACCGCATTCGTCATTATCGAGAAACGACCATCGACTGAATCATCGCGGGACTCTGCGCGGAGAGTTCTTTGAAAGTTTCCACTTTTGGCCAAATCAATAAAATTGACTTTTTCGATGGTACAATTGTGGGGACGATTAAAAGAACGATCCGCACGATGGACGCGAACAATTGAATTGTTCATTAAATATACAATCATTTATGGTGTGCTGATCATATGACAATGATGAGCGGGAGAGTGGAGGGTGATCATTTTGTTGGAAAATAAAATTTTAAATTTTAAATTTGTGTATTTTCTTTTATTTATTATAATCAATAATTTTAAGACAGAACCAAATCACAAGTATTTGATTCGTTACTTTTTTGTTAAAATCCGGGCGCTGCACTCCTATGCCCATCCCGTACAACAATTACAAATTGATCTTTGTTCTGCAATAAATCTTTATTTTAAATTTAGAAAATCTTTATTTAAAAGCAAAGGTCTTTAAAAACGTTTCGACAAACAAAATCGATCAGCAATATTCAATGTTATTCATTTCAAATTTTTAAATTCAAAGTTTAATTCTTATGGATAGATACAGATATACACACAGATATTTTATTATTTTTAATATATAGATTATAGTTATTTATTAATAGTAATAATAATAATAATGGTTTCATTAGCGTTTTTTCAAAACTTTCGTCTTTTTCATTCTTTTAACAGATAATTCATCACTTTCAGACACTTTCACTGATCGCACATTTCTTCGTCTTTTCTTTAATTCAACAGATTTTGTATCTGTCGAAACTTTATACGGCGTCAGTTTAATGCTCTTTTCACTTTTGGATATACTATCGTAATAATCACTGCATTCGTACTGAAACAATATACGGATTAATCAGAAACAATAAAAACGTATAAAATGCTTACTTTTGACTCATCAGTTCTGTCACTTTCCAATTGTTTATCCTTAACATTCATATCCTCATCATCACCATCACCATCACCATCACCATCATCATTCGGGTATATCAATTCATTTGTTTTCACTCGCATTTGTATTTCGTGAGTAAACGTTTTGACTCCGCCGATACGAATGTTAATCGATTTCCCATCGAATGTAAATCGTTCGGCCGATGATGATGTGAATCCCATCGGTTCATAATCATGTGGTGTATCATCGTAATAAATTAATTTCATAGTGACATAACAATTGACCGGAAGCGGTTCCATACCTTCGGTCAGTACAATCAAAGAACGCAAAAGTTTTCGCGTCGAATCATTTATATCCGATTCTGTCTGATAATGTCCGATCGTTGAGGAATCGGCACTGAACAATTGATTAATCAATTAATTTAATTTAAAATTAATATTTTATTATGAAATTCCATTGGAAATTTCAAAATTTTGATTTATCCGAACATAAACATGATTCGGGGAAAACTCACATTTCCATGGAATGGTGTTTATACTGGAATCTGAATGAATAACCCTCAAATATCTCATCGATTTTATTGGTGTCTCTGAACATCGCGAGCGTCAATTGTTTCAGATATTTCCTATCGATTGCGTCGAAACACCCCTTAAGCCAATGGACGATACGTGTCGCCGCTTCACTTGTGCTGTGCTCTTTCAGAATACGTAATTTGATTGAACCGAATTTGCGTATCGTGTAACATGACTCTGCATATACATTGCGAAGATACAGGATGTTCGACACCGCAACTGCCAACAGTTTCTTCATGTATATTAACGATTGTTTATCGTTACAAATCGCGTCCATTGGAAAGAGTGATGTATCCTGTCAATGGTCACAGAGTAAAACATAATATTAATTTATCATTATTTTTTATTAATCAATTAATTATCTATACATTTACATACCGGAGTTTCATCATCCGACATTTTTTAAGATTATTGCGTCGATATTAATGTATTATGTAATGTATTATGTCATGCAATGGATCATATGTTTTACAATTTCTATGTTAATGTTTGTGAATCCCTCTTTTATAATATTTGAATTTTGCAGTGATTTTATTGGTCAATCGATTAACATTTTCAATCATATGAAAAGAAATGTGTATTGTCAGTGATTCGCTAATCACATTCAACATCTGCTCATATCGATGTTGTGATGCGCGAAATTTTAAAAAATCGATACTATCGATAGTTTTTGACTCTCGCACATCACTATAACTTTTGTACAGACTCTGTACTTCAAAGACAAACGAAAAGTATGATCAAAGAAAATAATAGAGATGTGTTTATGATAAGGTGATTGTTACAGTAACAATTCAATTTTATGAAACTTAAAACCGGAAACGGTCATAAAATTGAATTAATTTTACATTAGGCTCAATGACACATCAACAAATTAATTTAAATGTCATAAAAGCACTGAAATTCGTTAATTTTATATTTAATTGTAAAATTGCATCTCAAAACACATCAGCGAAGGAAAGAGCTGAGAAATACACGGGGATTTGTCAGGGTATAGGATATACTATACTACTCCGGTCATACGGGGTATTGATGGGGGTGAACACATTAAAGATATGGAAAGGTGATGAACAATCAATAGGTTTTAGACAAACTTATGATGGAAAAATCGATAAAATTATACCCGAAAAATTTGATCCGATATCACTGCACGAAAAGCATGTAATGAGATGATTTTTTCCAATTTATAATAGTTTTTGATCCCGAAAAATCTCACATCAAAACGTCATCACAATACACGTAATGATTAAAGACCGGAATATATTTATTTATAGCTACGGTCACCCTATTTATTTTTCAACTAATGAGTCATTTGCATTAGAAAATTGTCAAAAAGACTGTCACAATTAGGGTGGCCGTAGCAATAAGTAAATATATTTCAGATCTTTAGTAATGATTTAACCCCATAAATGACACTGTACTGCATTGCACTGCATCATGTAATAGCCTCAAAACATTTTTCGCTAATAATGTACGTATTCTCTTATAGTTTTGATTATTTTTCTAATAATAAAATGCTTCATTACTGATGACAGCAGAAACACAACTCATTGATGGGGAAGGAAATAATGATGTGTACAGAATTACAAGTTTTCAACCCATAAAATTGCATAAAAATTATTGCAAAAAGTTTTACACCTGAAAATGTTATATCTTTGTGTATACACTTATAACTAGGATGACCAACTCATACTACTATGATTCCGGGACAAATTGTGAAAATATTCCAATCCGCCCGGGACATTTCGGGACATTCCGGGACAATCAATTATATTATTGCAATTTTTAATACACATAATTTTTTATGAATTTTTTAGTGATTTTTTAGGCTTTAATAGCTCAGAGCTTTTAATGACATAACCAGAAAATGCGGAACATGTATGGAAATTAATATATAATTTAAAATTTTTATATATTTATAAATCTATATTTATGCAAATACATGTGTATTTCCCCTTTAGAATAATAATATATCAAATTTTACTCCATTCCGGGACAAAACGCGTCCCGGTGTATCGGTCAGGGTCTGGTCGGCACACCGGGACAGGATCATCTATTCCGGGACTATCCCGGCCAAAGCGGGACGGTTGGTCAGCCTACTTATGATGCTTATAATGTTATTATCTATTATTGACTCGGATTACATTCGACCATCGATGAGAGGAGAACACATGCATTAATAGCGTTAAAACGGGCGAAGAATTTTCATGATGCGCCTTTAAGGTTCGGGTCGACAATAATTAAAAATATACTTTAAGTATATTCTGCACTCATTATTTATCAGGTATTTTTAAAAACTTATTGCGGTGAGAAAATTTAGCGGATGTTATAATGTTGCATCGAGTGTTTCACGTCATTTAATGAAATTTAATCACAATTTCCGTTATAATTAATATCCATATGTGAATAATCAAAAATGTCACAGTTTCATTCAACTGTTTTAATTATATTCATTATTCATATTAGAGATGGAAAATTTTCAAAAAATAAAAACTAAACTAAACTATAGTTTAGTTTTTGTTAAACTATTCTTTTTTCGAATATGATTTTTAAAGAATTTTGAATTGAAATTACATTTTAATTGACAATCTGATGATTAATCGCACTATAATTAGCATTGCATTGCGCAGCGAATAGAAATTTACATCAGTGAGGGAAAACGATGATCGTATATAATTTTAAAAAACTATAATTTGTTCCGGAATTTAACTAAACTAAACTAAAATGTTTTCGAAATTTCAAAACTAAACTGAACTAATTTAATTAATTTAGTTTAGTTTAGTTTAGTTTAGTTTAGTTTAGTTTAGTTTAGTTTAGTTTAGTTGTTTAGTTAACTATTCCATTCTCTAATTTATATAAATGCATTTGTCTTTTGTCATTTCGAATTTATGAAATTTGCCGATTCAATTCTCGAATCTGTAAATAAAAAAAGTATTTCTGCGGTGATCCGAAACCCCAAACTGTACAATGAGCGTGATTTAGAATATTTTACCGAAGATTGGTCAATTGAAAGTATTGCGACATAAATCAATAATGTTACTGAAGATTCTATTTCTAAGAAAATTCTTGAACTGCTGAAATGGAGACAAAAATACGGAATCAATAATGATAATGAACGATATTTTCAGTTAGAATTTTTTGCTGTTCAAGAAATGTATATCATTGGTAAAGCACGTGATGGTAGTGTAGTGTATTTGTGGAGAGACCGCAACGACATCATGTAAATAGGAAATTAAAAGAATTGAAATTACAGCATTTATGCTATAATTACGATAAATTATGACGTGAATCGGGGGAAAGACAAACGATGATTATAGTTGATATGTCTAAATGTGGTGTACAAAATGTGCATTTAACTTATTATTAAAGACCGGAAATATATTTACTTATTGCTACGGTCACCCTAATTGTGAGTCTTTTTGGCAATTTTCTAATGCAAATGACTCATTAGTTGAAAAATAAATAGGGTGACCGTAGCTATAAATAAATATATTCCGGTCTTTACTTATTATAAAGATATTTATGATATTTATAAAAAGGGTTATTCCTATAGACTGAAAACAGTGGTAAATTGAGTATTTATTCAATTCTTAAGCACATTATTACGCAATGTCAAAGAATATTAAACATGTGAATGCGCACATATCTTATGAGTGGGAAGTCCTTTAATGGACATACAGTATTTGAGAAAAACGAGTACACAAAAACCTCTGTAACTTGAAAACCTCTATAATTTGAACAGATTTTTTGGACCCGAATCATTTCCAATACTTTTGCATAAAAATGAACCTCCATAACTTGTAACTTGAACACTCTTTTGCGGAACCAATAATAAAAATAGAACCTCCATAACTCGAATAATGTGTAAAATTGTTGGTATAAATTCTATTTGATATGCGCAAAAATCACATCATTAATTATAATTTAAATAAATTTCAAAAATAAACTCAAATAACTAATTACTTTAAATTAAATTAGAATCTGATACAAATAATTAAAAAATATTGACATTTACAAACAAAACCGGTGGATTATTTTGAAATTATTTTTTATTATGAACCTCTATAACTTGAAAACTCCATAATTTTAACAAAAATTTTGGACCGCAGTATGCTCAAGTTGTGGAGGTTTTTGTGTAAAAAATATTTTTACATAATTTGAGTGCACTTACAGTAAAAGTTCAATTTACACAGTCAATAATACTTTTCTACTGTATTGACGACTCTTAAAATTCAAAATGCCATTGAAATAACAGAAAATAATTTAGGAATTTCCGATTTTAAACTAAATTCTTCCATAGAATTATATCCTAAAAATTTTATGTTATTCTATAAGATCTTAGGTGTGCATTCCAATGAAATTTGGAAAAACATAACTTCGGTTACCTGTTTTCCATGTCAGTCAGCAATTGAGCGTTCAGAAGGAAAAGGGGCACTTCTGCAGTTACAAGTGTTTTTCAAATTTTAATGAAATTGCGTTCTTTAATGTCTAGACTATAACATGTTAAAATATTAGCATACCATTCAATTATAAATTTTTGAGAAAAATAGATTTAAAAATTAGCATTCTAAATGTGAATATT